>JAJHUR010073881.1:0-46447 GCA_027495735.1 Lutjanus campechanus
AAAAAAAAAAAAGTCCAAATTCTCTGATTTCAGCTTCTTAAATGTGAATATTTTCTGTTTTTTAAAACTCCTCTCTGACAGTAAACTGAATATTTTTGAGTTGTGGATAAAACAAGACATTTGAGGACGTCATCTTGAGCTTTGATCAACATTTTTTCAACATTTTTCAACATTTCATGGAACAAACAACCAATGGAGAAAATAACTGATATGTTAATCCATGATGCAAATCATCATTAGCTGCAGCCCCAAATAGACTATATTAGGCCATATTTTATATTGAGATCATCCAAAAGTAATGGAAAATAATCAAGTTACATTACTTTAATACTGTGATACTTGGATTACGTTACTGACTACATTTTTAACAGGTAACTAGTAACTGTATTGGAACACATGTTTAAAGTAAAACTCCCAACCCTGATTATATTGATATATACTGTATTTTTAACATTTTGGAAACTTAGCACCATTAAAAATAGCCAAACAAGCTATGAACAGTTCCTGTTTGCAGTGTAACCAGAGATGTACAGATAACTATCACTGAATTACTCTGATACTGAAGAAAACCGAAATTATTCTCAGGCAAGTTGTGGAGTTATGAGGAGCAAATATTTCCTCTGTTGTTGGATTTGTTGGAAGTGGATTTATGGACGGCAAAGGGTTCAAAAAAAGAAAGTTTGTCCGCTAAAATCGAAAGTCTTCACTCTTTAGGACAAAGTATTTTACAATATACAGCTTATACTATATATCATAATTAACCTCGATTGATTTTTGTGTCAGTAACTTACATTTTCACTTATTTGTTTCAGTAACGTGGTGTCAGCGCCATATAATTGCAAGAAAGTGATCATTTTATTATTACTATAGACCCTTGGAGGTAGACTCAAACTCTGTGTTACGGGGGCACTGACCCCAGCATTTCATGCAGCTGTTAATTTAATTAAAAGACTCCTGCTGTTGGAGATGAGAGCCTGCATTATCAATACAGGAGTGTCAAAAGGGCCGGACTGACAATTATTGGAAAAAAAAGCAATTTCACTGAATGAATATCTCCACCTAGTGAGCAAAACACAAACCGCATCCACCTGCAGCATGAAGAACTCAGTATCAGAGGGTGGAAAAATGTAGAAAAATTGCATTTTTATCATCAGCCTGGAGGTACACACTGCATTTTACTCAAATTGCATTTACAGATAAAAGGACCAGTGCACACTTCACTGAGAAAAAGAGAGACTCAATGCATTTCAAGCAACAGACTTTAAACATTTAAACCTTTCCAGCGTCTGCAAAGACTCGCAGCTGCAGAGTGTGTTTTCTGTGTCATGCTTACATAATGGCGCGTACATACCTCTCCCCGCACAATACATTTTTCCCTCTACAGGGCACCGATCTGGAGCTTTGTGAGGGCTCTGAAAATATAAGGAGTGAGCAGCGCCCTGAAGGGAGAGACGAGGGCTCGGAGCTCGCAGAGATGAATGAGCTGCCAGACAGGATAGAGAGAGCAGGAGCCCCGCTGATGCCGGGATTAAAAGGGCATGTGTAGCTGCTCCCTCAGCCCACATACATCAAAACTGTTTGAAGAGGCTCCGTCCTCGGGCCCCTTGCCCTTTTTTTTTTTTGCTCTTCTCTTTTGTTTTGCTCAGTCTCTCGTCTTGGCTCTGGCTCCCTCTTGATCTTTTTTCTCACTCTTTCCTCCTTTTTCTGTCTCTAACCCAAATTTTGCCTCTGCTTCCCTCCACCTTACTCTGTTTCTTTCCCTCTTTGCGCAGTGTGTGTGTGTGTGTGTGTGGCTTCCCTCCTGGCAGGCTCTCTGTGAGATAAGTGTCAGCATGTATATGAGAACATCCAACCATCCGGTGTGTGTATCTGTGAGTGCGCTCAGAGAAAGATCTCTGTTAGTGCTTCACTCAAGCGTGCACGCACACAGACAGAATACAGAACTATCTGAATTCACCGTGAAATAACATTTATTGTAGCATTCAGTTCTTTTTTTAAGCCCTGACTTTAACCTGAAATACCCCTAAAATTATCCTTAATTATCCTGATTCATATTATACTTGCTGCACACCAAAAACTTTCTTAAGCCGTTGCCCTTTCTCTAATGCCTAGCTCTGAAATAACCCTGATAACCTTGGTTAGTAAAAGTGTCACACCCAACACATTTAGTCAGTGGTTAGAAAGTTGGAAATAAACTCACTCTTTCCCTCAAGACTATAAATACATGTGGAAAGATTTTGTGGTCATGAACTTAGCCTGCATTTGACCTACTGGCCTCGTTTAGCTTATCAGAAGTAAATACTGCAGAATCACTTAGGAGGAATGATTAATTACTTAAAATAACTACAGTTCTGTAGATTGTTGAGTGTTTAGACTGATACAAATGAGTATGCTAAGGTACATCCCAGGCACTCTGTGTAGGATGCATGCTGCTATAATAACAGATTGAAAGATCCCTCCAGGATTTCGCGGGTTGTTTTTGTGATTGTTGCAGCCTAAAATGACACGTTTCACATTTTCTGAAAAATTGCAATGCATGTTGCAATATTTTAGGCATTTTTTGCAATGAAATTGTGGGAGCAAGTCAAAATTGTAAAAGGAAGTTGCAATTTTGTTTATAATTCGTTAAAATCAAAGGCAACTTTCTCCACAGAAAATAAAACTGCAGCCTAATCTGAGTTTTCTAGGTAACCTTATCAAAGAGGCTCAGGATTACAAAAACTCTAAGAAAATATGCTTTATTTGTAGATGAAAAGTGCACCTGGGGGGAACAAAATTCTAAAAATAAAAGTGAACAGACACTAATACATGTCAATAGCAATGACAAATGTTGTGTTCTTTTCAGTACCAGTGATAAAATAAAATATAAATGCAAAAAAAATGTGAGTAATAAAACAAAACATTGTACATGTACAGTATGTTTGCATGGGGAGCAACAATGATTTGTGGAAAAGTTGCAGGGTTTGGACGAAATCGCATTGTCGCATAGAATTCCTGGAGGGACTGTATAATTAAATTCAATTTTGTATACTTGATTCTTCCCTATACTGGTGTTGTGGTATTAAAAGGAGTTCTTTATTTTAGGAAATTTGCTGTCTCACACAGAATTTCATCAGTTTGTTTATGACAGAGATAGCTAAGTGATGTGTGTAGCCTAGCTTAGCACAAAGTGTTGCTGTTTTTTTTAATGAAATCTAACACACCTGCTTGTAAATAGTGTTTCCATCAATATATTTTTATGCAAATTTTGAAATATTGAGTCTTGATAGAAATGGGGAAAAAAGCTTTCAGTTTCACTTAAAGTTTTTGCATTCTTTGAAAACAAATTAATTTGCATTCTGAACAAGTTCTGACATAGCAAACACTGTGATCACATGATTTAGCTGTCTCTTTTTTGGTCGTTGGCAAACAAGCGGCTTTGTTTCTGGTTTGAAACATCTACTTCTTCCACTCTGTATATTGACGTAACCATACCACCAACTTCTGCCAGACCCATGCTTTGTTTAGCCTACTTCCAAAACAACTGTTTGAGACAAGCCTAATTTGAATTTACGACAAAAGTTTGCTTCATATTTGCTGGACATTTAGATGGAAACATGGTTAATGTGAGTTTGTTTTTAGCTAGGCCAGCTACTTTACTTTGTACTAAAATTAGCAAGGCTAAACACATGCCGAATGCACAGAAATCAGTTTTTATGTTGTCAGCTGCAGCAAACGTCTATAAGGTCTTGCTGTTTGTGGCAAATGAACTTTTGTTTTATAGGTGTAGTGCTGCTGGAGCGCACCAGAGCGACTCTCCGACATCTTTTTTTTCTCCCAGTGAGGAAATCGAATATTCTCAGTTCACATCTGTTTTTTTAATGCACTTGAAGAGCCAATCATCACTCATGCTCGACCCTAATCAGCCAGACCAGGCCACAGTTTTTTTTTTTGTGTTTTTTTTTTGCAGCGAGAGGCGTCTTTTTTCCAGCTGTTTTCTAGAAGCAGTGACTGTTTTGCGTGCTGCTAATGCGCCATGGACATTTAAAACGAAAGAAAAGAGAGCCAGTCAAAATAAATGGAACGGTCAAAGTTGTCATATTGACATTTAACTAATGAGTCTGACTGATGCTGACTCGCAGTCGCAGCAGAGCGAGACAGAGATAGAGCGCTCATGTGGACTGATTGCTGCATAATATTCGGTAAACATGGCGAAACTATTCATCAAGGTCAGTCTAACATTTGATCGTGTGCTCAATTATAGTTGACTAATGTTTGTAAACTTCCACCGTAGGAACAGTGGTTAAATTACCTGAATCATTCCACAATTTAAGCGTCTGCTGCGTGCATGTCATACATCATAGGTGCGCTCCCACTAACTGAGAATAGCACTACACTCCTGACATTTTTTTTTTAAATAGTATATCATTTTTGCAGTTGGTGTAAAAGAAATCAGCATACTTAACTATTTTATTCTGCAGGAAATGATGCCATTTGTACAACATAAGATGTCAATTAAAGTGTGACTTGTAAATGACACTGCCAGTTAAACTTCACAAAGAGAAAACCAAATGTTTTTCCAAAGATGATTTTTTGTTGGTTGTCTATGGTCTTTCTGGAGCTGTCTCACCACAGTCACAATTACTTTAATCTTTTCCAGCTGTGAGTAGCTCCCCTATTTCCTTTGTGCAATGCATTGTGGGAGAAGAGTGCATTAGCAGCACACTCGAAAATCAAGTGTTTTTTAGTATAAATTCTGGATTTTTTCTTTTAGTGTACTTCATTTTCTAAATGCACCATCCAGCAGTCAAATTTGTGCAAATAGGCCGAGGCGGAGATTTGCTTCACCTTCAATCTAAACACATCTGACTGTGCAGAAGTTTCTATTAGAAATCATTTGGACTCAGATCTGGTAACTGGGTCCGTTTAATATACAGCAGGTTGTTTAGTTCATATGTTCATGAGAAAAGAAAGAGAGAGTAACTTACATGTATGTGGTGTCAGGCTCCAGGCAGCGAATGATCATGCTGATGGAGGAGGACAGGAGGTTGGGGATGTCCCCCAACATCACACATGGAGACCGGGCCCCAGACAAAATGTCATCCACAAAGCTCAAAAGGGTTTCTGTGGTGAAGAGAAAGACAGCAGGACATGACGGTTAAATTCACCCAGGGAATTCAGTCCAAAGTGATTCTCATATAGTTCGAGAAGTGACTACACTGTAAAAAAACAAAAACAAAAAAAACAACAACAAAAACATTTTAAAAAGTTAGTTTCTGGGCTGCCTTAAAATTTAAGTTGACTGAGTTTAAAAAGTTGAGATCATTTTGTAATGATTCGAAACAAACTTTTCTAGACAATTAAACTTGACATTATATAATAACTGTATCTGAGAAAACATGTTCAATCAGCTTAAGATATTAAGTTGAGCCAACAACAACCAAACAACATTTTTCTCAGTTTGAAAAGTCAGTTCTTCATTTCACACAAAGAGCTTCTTCCTCTTGGAGCTGCTTTGCACATGAAACCCTGCAAAGACAATGTGTGTAAATACTCCCAGTGAATTTATTAAATTTTAAGTTTAAGGGGGTATAGAGAGCAACAAATAACCATGACTTATCTTAAAGTGTATTAGAGACACAGCAAGTTTGCATCATGCATGTTTCCTTCAAACTACAAAAAAGAAGGATCTCAGGAGACTTTTTACTCTCAAACACTGCATGCTTGGAAGTTCGATGATATGCTGATTGTGTTTCTTTAGAAAGTTAATTTAATGAGTTGATTTCAAGTCACGACACTTCCAGGTAGACAAACTCATGTTTCATGGTGTGTACTACTTCTCAGTCTTTTCATGTTTTCATGCAACGTGTGATGTGTTTAGGAGAAAAACTCAGTTTTTCCTTTAAACTGAATTTAAATCAAATCTCTATAACTGTTACTTGGACCCAACATCAGTGTATTCATCAGTTTTACTGCAGTTACAAAATCAGACAGTTGAACACTCGTGACCATTCTGTATGAATTTTATTCAACATTCTTTTTAAACTACTTGAAGGTTAGATAAGGACAGCTAGGCTAAGGTCAGCTCTGCTGAAACCTCCCCACAGGCTGTATAAAGTGTATGGATCTGCCTTTTATGTCTATTTTTGAAAGCACAGATAAATCTAACTTGACAGTAGACACAGATCTCTGCTGCATTGTAAACAACAGCTTTTATCAATGCTTGTGTAATACATGCAATATGTGTGAAGTGGGGTTTGTGATTTGCTATACATGTGCTGTTTTGTTTATATGTTGTTCGTTTTTGGGGGGCAGCTATATGTGCACAGTATTGTTATCGTATCATATCGTATCATATTGTATCGTGTCGTATCGTGTCGTATCGTATCGTATCGTATCGTGTCGTGTCGTGTCGTGTCGTGCCGTGCCGTATCGTATCGTATCGTATCGTGTCGTGTCGTGTCGTGTCGTGTCGTATCGTGTCGTATCGTATCGTATCGTATCGTATCGTGTCGTATCGTATCGTGTCGTATCGTATCGTGTCGTATCGTATCGTACCTTGTCATGTCATGTTGTGTCATATCATATTGTATTGTGTCGTCTTGTACTGTGTCATATCATATTGTGTCATATCGTATCGTATCGTATCATATAGTATCGTATTGCATTGCATCGCATTGCATTGCATCAATGTCTTGTTGTGTCGTATTATATTGTATCATACTGTATTCCTGTATGATTTTTACAGTGTAATTGAAATGTAATGATTAAAGTAAATGTTTTTCTCCTGAAAAAAAAGTTAAATTCCATGTCAGCTTGATATTCTCTTTTTAATGAGTTTAATGAGTCCATCAAGAGTCACTTTGCTTGACTTACTATTTAAAAAAATCTGACTTTAAATCAAATCTTTAGCTGACCTGCACAACAGTGCACGTTATCATTTTTACTGCAGCTCACAAAATCAGACAGTTGAACAAATGCCCAACATCAAGTATGACTTAGTGAATTTCATCATTTCTTTTTAAACTCTTTTGAGGTAACGTAAGGACAGCTCAGCTAAGGACAGCTCTGCCCAACCTCCTCCCAACTATATGGATATGTCTGCTATGTCTGTCTTTGAAAGGGCAGATTAATGCACCATGACATTAGACATAGCTCTTTGCAGCACAGTAAACAACAGACATCTTTAAAAAAAATGTAAAACAGATGCTTTGCTCCACCACAACAAAAACACTTCAAGTACCTGTAGGACCTGTCTTTGAAAGTGAAAAGGTTGGATGCTGTTTTACACAGTCTGAGTGCTGAATTTTATGTCTTTAGAGAGTCTGTCAGTGTGTCGACCATCAGTGAAAATCTCTCCCTTAAAAACATATCAGACATGTGTGATGATGAGATTTTATTGACAGAGTGATAAGATACATTTGACAAGAGTAATCAACAGGGTTGGGAGGATTATTTTGAAATTTAATCTAACACAATTAATGATTACCTGTTAAATGTAATCAGTAACTTGATTACTTTCTGTTTTACCTCAATACCAAATGGTAAAATTGTTTAGACTAATATAATGTTTTATGTTCACTGTTAAGTTGAATTGTTTGTCCAGATGTCTTTTTGTTATGCAAATAGCTATTCGCACTTAAAGTAAGAAGTAGTAATATTGACAGTTTAGGTAGCTATGACTGCATTTCTGTGTAGCTAATGTCAGGAGTTCATCCGTGTAGCTAATGGTAGCAGTTGTTCTCTGTAGCTAACATTAGCGGTTGGCCTGACCTGGACAGTAAATGTTTCTTTTTACGTGTTATTCTAAATTAGATGTTGAGTTCTTGGATTATGACAGCATTTTCACAGCTGAAGGAAGAACTTTCACTGTGATGTTTGTCCGCTTTCCTGATTTAAAGACAAAATAATGTTCAAATTTCCATCCAGAGAAGCGTTTCTTTTGTTTGTTTGTTTTTTTACTAGTGGCATGAATTGACTAAAATTAGCTGACCAGATAAAGTAGAGTGGTGGTGTGAGACTCATGAAGTGTTGTAATGTGTGTGCACTGCACGTGATAGTATTTGTTCTTTATCTTACACCTGGCGCAAAGCAATTGCGCCAATGGCACAGGTGTCATTGCTATCTTACACCGGCACAGTTGCCATTTGGCCACATCTGCCTGGTGGTAAATGAATTTGCACCTGGTCTGTGCGGCCATGGGCAGGAGATCTAAAGCTGAAGACAAAATGAAGGCGTGACCGGGCGCGTTTGTTAACTTGTGCACAGTGCATTGGAGTCAAAACCACTTGTGCCTTAGACCGGCTAAAACCTGGCCGAAGCACAAAGTCTGTGGTGCAGCAAGTCTATCTGCACAAGATAGCACCCAGCATGTTTGGCAAAAGCGCACATACACACTTCTCAACAATCACAAAACACTTAACATTTATGTTGATCAGCGTGTGTGTGTTCAGGAATAAGGAATTATTATTATAAATATAAAGCCTACTACTACTTCTTTCTTTCAACATGACAGGTGGACTGTAGTGTTTGTGTGTTTATTGCAATCATTTATGATCTGTAACATACAAAATAAACAAGACATTATATCTGATGAGATTGGCCCGACTGTCATGATGCGACTGCTTGTGCTCTTAGCACACCTGCTTCTTAAAGGTGGTGAGAACTGACTCTCAGATTGGTGAAGTGCTTGTTCGGTCTAAACTCACCCATGAATTAATCAAGGTACTTGGACACAGCTGATAGGTGTCTCCTGTTGTGCGCTGCTGGCGCAAGGGGCAGGACTGGGCAGAATACCCCTGCACCCCTGGCACAAGATGGCAAAGGTGGATTTGGACACACCTTGAATAAATTAAATCCACTGCACCTTACGCTTTCAACTTGGGCTTTAGAGCAGCGTAAGATAAGGCCCTCTATGTTAAAATGTATTCTAAAAATCAGCATTTTTACTACATGTAACTGAAATCTGATCATGTCTTTTTTCTGTAACTGTAGTTACCTTTGTTTGTTGTATCATAATTACATAATCCTATTACAGTAATCTGTTACTCCCAAAGCCTGATAATCAGGGTATGGATCACACTACAGACAGGCAAAAAGACTAGCATGTTCTCCAGTTCTACACATGCAGTCCACTCAGTAATTTTTACTGTTGCAGATGGATATTCAAGGTCACCTTAAACACTAGATGCTGGGGGATAAAGAGTGTTACTCATTCACTGTCCACCCACTTTTTCCCAGCAGATTCAAAACACCATTTTTTACTAAAAGTTTTCTCTCACCTCTAGGTCTACGTCCTCCACCTTTTGCATAATCCATGTCTACAAGTTAAAAAAAAAGTCCCAACATCATCTACTAGGTTATAAAAAAAACAAGGCGTCAAAACATTAAAAACAAAAACCCAATAAAATAAAGGTGAAGTGAAACTCTTGTGAAAAACAAATTTACAATACACCATTTTTAGTTTGTGCAACATGATTATAAAGGGAATTTTGGGCAAAGATTAACTGGGTATTTTTTTCCCCAGAAGTATCTAACAATACAAAAGCTTGTAAAAGAAATAAAATCCAATAAAAATTAATATGTTGAGTTATAATACAATATTTGAAAAAGTGTGGTAGTTTTAACAGATACAGTCAAGGCAAAGGTGTAGAGCCAGATATACCAATCACTGTCCATGAAGGTCTGTTCTCAGGCAAGCACACTCAATAACCATTTTAATGCCTCAGTTAGAATTTTAAGTAATGTTGCTTGAGGCTGCAAGGATTGTGCAATAGCTTTATGGTGCTCTTATCACTGCTTGTGTAATACGTGCAATATGTGCAAACTGGGGTTGTGATTTGCCACAGTATGTGCTGTTTTGTGCTGCTTGTTTATATGTTGTTTGTTTTTGGAGGGAGCTATATGTGTGCTTGAGTTCAACAGCCCATCATATCTTACCAAACCATATCGTATCACATCGCATTGTATTGTAACGTACCAAACTGTATTGTATTGCATTATACCAGATCCTATCGTGTCGTGTCGTATCGTATCGTGTCGTATCGTGTCGTATCGTATCGTATCGTATGTTGCAGATGCAGGCAGCAGCCTGTCATGTCATACATGGCATTACCTACACATCATAGACTTTAGTTCCCTGACTTTTGCCTTCCCTACAAACATAGTATGTCCCTGCAAAGTTGCGATTGTGACGTATCATTTGTAACACTATAAGGCATTACTGCAACGTTACAGTTACAATGGTACCATTAGTTACATTGCTGCTATGTCGTTGAAATGTTACAATGTAACAGGTGTTTAGTTTAGTTTAGTTTAGTTTATTTGATTTATAAAAGGACAGTGTGCAATGACATTGATCATTTACAGGAAATGAAAATATGGTTGCACCAGATTTAGTGAAGCGCTAATTTCCATCTGTTGTCCTACATAAAAACAGGTAGACGCAACAAACAAGAATTCAACGTGCAATACGGACAGAAGTACATCCAAGTGCCTACCATGATAGATGCAATAAGAACACACTGTACAGTACAGAATACAATCGAAATATACAATAACTACCTTATAAAGCAACTAGGTTACTAGTGCCGAAGCCAAAAGGAACAGTAAATAAATAAAACAGTAAGTGCAGCTGCATAGTACAAAATATGATATAAAAGACACCACACCGCGGGGTCAGAATAAAATTTAAATTATGAAATAGAAATGATTATATTTTTAAGTGTCCACGTTACCAATGCCTCTACCCAACACAAGAATAGTTGGTACAGGCTGCACAATACAACTTACAGTAATAAATATACAATTGTTACATGGCAGAGTTAGCGGCATATGTTCTATGGTGTTTTTGCAAAAAGTTACTCTGTAGCCACAAAACATTATTTAGTTTTATCCCCATACCGCTGCTCTTCGCCAACACGTTACAGTTCCACAAACATACCACTTCCTTTGTGGTTTTAGTTCAACATTCTATGAAAACAGCGAACAGTACTCATTGCGGGCTAGCTACTGATATGTCAGGGCTACTGAAATCTGGGCTTACTAAGCCTACTCATACTGCTAACGCACTGTTTACAGAAGAACCAGAAACACAAAGAGTGTTTGACAACTCAAATGGTAAGTTGTGTTAAATTTCCTTTTCTGTATGGCCACCAAAAATTTACTTTGGCCAGCAAATTTAGGGGTTTGGTGGCCCATAAGGCCAGTACTTAGCATCTATATTAGCATCTATCCCTGCATTAACTCAAGTAGAATACTCAAGTTGGCTACGATTTTGAGGTACTTTTTTCCATTTCAGGGTACTTTATACTTCTATTCCACAATATTTTTACTCCACTACATGTATCTAACAGTTGTTGATTAAATTCAACAGTATATAAAGTAGTTAAAAGGTCCAGCTGACCAATTACAACATTAAATTGCTGCTTACATGCATCAGACATTACAGTACAATAGAAAAATATTGACCAGTATAAACACGTTACTGTTAGCTATTTTTACTTCCATACTCTTTAATTAAATTTTGAATTCAGGACTTTTACATTTAACGGAATATTTTTATCATACGGTATACTGCGTTACACCACTGAATCAGATATCACCTGTATTCACCTGAGCCTCTCACATGATAGGGAAGCAAACCAATGACCCCCACCACCTTCATCACCTCCTCTTCAGGGCTTCTTTCCTGCTGCCCAGGCTGGTGGTGACACATGCAGCTCCCTATGTTTTCCCAGCTGGCACCGCGTACGTCAAAAAGGCATTTGGCCACCGAGGTGTGCCTTTCACTGTAAGGGGAAAAACCCTCTGCTTGGAAAAGCCAAGTCTCTGGGTGTGTGTGTGTGTGTGTGTGTGCATGTGTGCAAAGGTGTGTGAAGTGATGGGTTGCTCTGAGGTGGTCATCTGTGACCCTCCGCTACACAAGCAGCTCCTGTCTGTGTGTATTTATACAACATGTGTGTGTGAAGTGATGGACGCCCCGAGGTGGTCACCTGCGCCTTTCTTCCACGGGAGCTTTCCCTCGTGTGTGCGTGCCTGCATGTGTGTATAAATATGTGTAGTGTATGTGTGAGTGATGGCTGCTCTGAGGTGGTCACCTATGTCTTCCCTGTCTACCCTGGCCTGTGTCACCACCAGCTGGTAAACAGAAGGCCAAGTGCCATGGAGTCAAAGAGGATGAAAAAAGGTGTGCAGCAGCTGTCAGAGAGAGGTGTTTACACAGCGCCAAGACTGACACACGAGTGAAAGATATAAACAGTGCTGGAGATGTAAATGAAAAGTGACATTGTGAGGCTTTGCACCACTTAGCATATTAATTGCCGGTTGGAATATCTGTCTCGCGTGTAAGGAGGCGTATAAAAAGGAAACAGTGTTTGAACCCTCGCTGGAGAATGCAGCTTGGAAATATGTTGAGTAATTCTCTCAATATCTGAGCATGTTGAGCTCTAAATGGGAAATTGGAACCAACATCAATCTTCATATACAGTTACGGCCTGTCTAAGCATCGCAACATTAGCTATTCAGTTAGGATTTGTGGATATAGTAACTACTGTATTACGCACTGGCCTGTCTCATACTGCAGGCCTTTATGAGGCTAACTAAAACACACTACACAACTCTAATAAAAACAGTCTATTGGATGTTCTCTCATTTTTACAAACAAATTGGCACAAATTCAATTTTTTGGTGGCTGGAAAAATAGGAGAAAACAGCATGGGAGCTTTTTATTTTTCCTCCCAGCTACGGTCGAGAGCAAGAAAAACACGGGACAGAGAGGGTTAAACAATTTCCTGTGTTTGCTTTTCTGTCACATCTCACTGTATGAGAGCTGATTCTATAAGGGCTGGACACATTAATAGAATGAATAGGGCTTTAATGAGTGACTCAGCACTTAAACATGCTTTTTGAGCTTGACATACTGCATTGCTTTTATATATTGACTCAACACGTGTTCCAACTTAGACGACAACGCTGGTTGTTTGTCATTGCCTTTCAAAATGACCCATGTAGCATGATCTAGTGCCTGTGTTACTAGCATGACATTGTTTGTCGGTAGATTCCAAAATGCATATGACCATCACAGCCGCCAGAACTTTCCCCAGGGACTAAGAACCTTTGGAGGTCTAAATGAAGTTTAGACGTTATTTTACCCCCCTAAAAGTCCTTGTCTGGGGAGTAGTACTTTTCAAAAGTACAGGGTCTTTGGGGTGGGGCTTGCAGTGTTGACCATTTCTGATTTGTCGAGTGTTATCTGCCTTTACGTAGTTAAGATGGAGCAGAGAACAATTGTGGTTCAGTGTCTCTGGGTTGTTGCTCTGGTACCTCAGAAGACATTTGCAGAAAGCTGAACTTTCCTCAACTTCTCCAGGTTGTGCTGCTGGGTAACTTCGCTGGGTTGACACTAGAATGAAGTTCCATTCACAGTGGATGGCAGCATGTTAAGGTATTTGAGTTCATGTGTGTGAATGGGGTTGACTACGAAGAGATCGCTTTGTAGTTTAGCCAAAGCAAATTTGAGCCTTCAACAGTCTGAGTTTGGAAAATCAAACCTGCATCGCTGTCCAGAAGCATTTTAACACATTCTCACTCCCAACTCGTCAAACACGGCAGCTTGGTCAATGGCCTTATGCTTCCAACTATGATCACATGGGACACCAACCCCGGTCTCCTTGGTTGAGTACAATAATAACAGGTGCAGTAAACCGCTTCAGCTGTCACACTCACTGCTCCTTCTGGTGGACAGACAGACTACTGCAACTGGTTTCTACAAATTGAACTTAGGGAAGCTACGAGTCGGTCCGGTGTTCTCTACGTCATTGCGGGGGATCTCATTACAGTCACAAGCTCAGCCAGGTCACAGCAGGGACCCAACACGGATCCGCCAGGGCTCTATGAGGGAGGAACGGGTAACTTGAGGTGGCTGCATCTATGAGGTAAAATAAGGTAAAGTAATGTATGTTTAGCAGCTACAACGCTAACTTTCTGTTTCACACGGGACACCAAACCCTGGTCTCCTCGGTTAAAGCCCTGTATTTGTTTGACCCATGCATCCACCTCACCTCCTCCCTGTGTGGACTTTCTCGCTCTTTATAGCCTACTACAGCACATCAAAGAACAGCCGTAGAGGGGGGTCTTCAGAAATTACACTAGAGGGTTACCTAGCATCATGTAATGGAAGTAAAGACTTTCTCACTCCCAGTACTTCTCCTTTCATGTTTTCTAGGGGATGTTGCCTCATGATAAATGTACATATTGGTTGGAATAAGCCACTTGCACTTTCGACCAACAGACAAGTTTGTCTGGTGAGGGCGGGCTCCAGAAAAATGTGATTATTAGCCAAATCATCTCATGACCAATGCCATTGAGTCTTTTGTGAGGTAAGCTGCACTGAACAGCACTGATCTGAAGACTTTAATAAACACAGTAATTAATAAGTAATAAGTAATCATTTTGTACTCTTAGCCATCTTTCCAGTTGATGATAATTCTCTGAACGTGAGGCTATAAGACAGGTTGTAAATAAACCCAGAGGTCAGCCAAAATTATTTGGATGAGAAAAACACAAATTACAAAATCAAATTGCAACCCAGACTGTCTGTAAGCATGAATCACAGTTACCTTCTAGTTTGCCTTAGTTGTGTGCAATGAGGGATTATTAGACATTTCAGGTTTCCTTTTTTTGCCTCAAGATATGGTGGATGTGATATTCTGACTAAGCTTTTGGCTTGTTTACATGCTGTCTGATCATCTGACTGCTCATGTTTCTTGCTCTTTTGGACTTCATTGTAGCAATGCTGGCGTTTCCAAATCTTAACAATTTGCTGAGTACAAAGTTAACCAAAATGATGGCCAGATTTTCTCCTTGAGAAAAATCTGTCCAGAAAATCTGTTCTATTGCTGTCCTGAACCATACGGCACGTTTGGCCTCACCTCAGTCACTGATGTCAAGGCATGTATTTTGCCTTTGGCAGTGTCCATTGGACTGATTAGAAGACTGTTAGCCAAGTACAGATGGGTGATCCATTCTCACATACTCACATCCCGGGCTGCTCTCGCTCCCAAACCTCCTGCCTCACATGAGCGGGGAGGAGGAGACTGGCTCAAAACCAAAACCCTTAAACACAAAGTCATAAGCTCGTTAAAACACAGCGTTGGTGCAGATATGGGTGTCTGAAAATATGAAAATACCTTCGAGCCTTTGGATCACCTTAGACTGTGGTGGAGTAAGACACATAACATTATTACCCTGTGGGTTTGAGAGCTGCCATCCACTCTTTATCTGTCCAATCTTCCCTGTCAGTCTCCGCCGTAAAGCACCTGAAGCAGCAGAACTGTAGTACAGAGCCCATTAAAAACAGTTTGAGGAACCCCGCTGTGCACTGTCATGACGAGAGGAATGCTTTATGTGGGTGGCCGGCTGGCCAGAAGAACAGAAAGTGTACCTAATTCGACTATAACAAATATCTCAGTCAAAGGAGATGTGTAGCACTGCGAACACAGTGTGCTGCCATGGCATTTATGGACATGACTCAACACCAGGGGAATACAAAAATACATAGAAACAAAATGTTTCTCCAGGGCGTTGATTGCTGACAGACAGCGAAAGAAATTGATTCTGGAAGTGAATCAGAGCAATACTTCACCTTTGACGGCTGCTGACTTGGCCAGCTTGTGACAGGTACTGTGAACTTGAATGTTCCTAAGAAAACAGTATGTGAAGAATGTTGACTTTTTGCACTGCTACATGATGTTATCACCTGATTAGTTAAGCAATAGGCAATAGTCATGTTATCATTGTGAATCTCCGCCCAGGTTACAAAACGGGTCCTCTTCAGGGTTATTGTGACTGCACATCGTCTGAATAGAGGCATGAGCTTCCCCAGGAATGTTACAACTTCACCAGAGCAGGGATATCCTTGATTTACTGTGAGCCACAGTACATAAAGAAAAGACGTTTTTCATCGCAGTGCGGGTTCCAACGCAATTATCTATCAAAATCCTTATAGTCTCCAGCACTCAACGTTTGGTGAGATAAAAAATGAGATGAAAGTAAATATGTCTTTTATATAGTGAGCAGATTATGGATTGTGGCAATACGGCAGCTGAACGACATTTTGAATCAAAAAAGGAAAATGGAGGTCAGATGATTTATCCCATCTTGGAAGTGACAACCAAACTGTTGGCAAGAGAAAATCTGTGCAGCAGTTTTTCAAAACATATTGAAATGTATTCTCTCTCTCAGTCGGTGTAACAGGCTGTACTTCCCACCATCTGAGGAACATGATCCTGCATTTCATTTCTACAGCGCAGGCCAGCCTGCTTATCCTAAGATGACATTCGTAGACTGTTAAAGGTTCAGTTGGGAAGTGCCGTAAATCTGTCTTTTTAGTGAAATCGGTAAATCTGCCTGAGACAGGAAATTCTAGCCTTTCCTGGGTGGGCATCAAAGATTTTAGGCAGCCACTTTGGGAGACACTGTGAATGTGGTACTAAATGATGTGAGTATGATGTCGAAATAAAATATTGATTATTTAGAATTTACAGCTGTAGGCACAGATCTGCTTGTTTTTGCACAGGCTTCTGAATTCACCAACCTATTGGAACTAAGGAAAACCTTTATGAAATTCCACTGTCATGCGTCTCACAAACCAGAATTTCACAGTGCTTTTCATGCACAGCAGTAGTTGACAGCTATGGATTGGTTTGGCTCTGATATATTAATAGCAATACTAGGTGACCGCATACTAAACCCAGAACTCAAACAGCATTGTCCAATCATAGCTTAGCAACTGCAGCTAGGTCTGGCAGATCTATCAAGCTTTTGATTTCACCACAAAATGTTATAAAATGGCCTCTAGAGTGCCCTTTGAGTGGAAAAAATGTTATAAAGTGCCCTTTAAAGTGCCCTTTGAGTGGACAAAACATGATAGAATGCCCTCTTCAGTGCCCTTCCAGTGGACAAAATGTGCATCACAACTTTTGGCACACTGCTACCCCACCACAAACAGCTGGTGTCCATTTTATTTTTTTCGCCCCTGGCCCTCAGACAGCCTCAGTCCACCACTGCTAAATGGTGTGTATGGAGCTGTAATAACAGTAAACTTTGTCGAAAAAAGAGTTTTTAGGTTAGTGTCTTTTTGCATTTACAAAACCACATAAATGTTAGCATGTCTGGCTGATTAGCTTACCACCTACCAGTGTTGGGAATGAAGCATTAATAAGTAACACTACTTTTTGCAGTAACTAATAATCTATCTAGACATTTTTCAATTTCACTGATGCAGTTACAATTACTGAAATTTAAAAGGGCTTGTTACTTGTTACTTGAGAAAACGCCGACAACTTCAGAGGATTAAGGTTTAGGGTTCCAAACTTTATTATCATGTGTAACTGCAATACAATAATAATAATAAAAAACATATTAACAATATAATGAAAATGCTGCATTGATGGTGTCCTTGGTGTTGTTGGTGTCTAACTGCATACATGCATACATGCGTGCATGTATGGACATGTAGTACACCTAAAGGTCCCCGGTTTGGAGGAAACATTTGTCATATCAGCTGATAAAGTCCACAGTTATCAGCTAGAAAAGATGAGAGAACTGTGTTTGTAATAGTTTCGAAATTTACGTAAAGATTGTGTCAAAGAAAAAGGGAGTTTTTCTTCTAAACATGTCAAACTGTTGTTCACAATTTCTGTGTTCAAGATTTTTTGGGCAAACCTGAAACACTGCATAGTGACGTACTGGAGCCAACAACATGTGAACCCAACTAACCGACACAAGAATGACACTGCCTCCCCCCTCACCCTCACCCTCAATGGTCATTGAATGTACCTTCAGTAACTCTCTCAGTCCAAATCAGCCCAGCAGTTCACTTCAGCTCACTTCAGTTCCGACAACTCGACACAGAAGGAAAAGAAAATACCATCCTGTCACCGTCCTCTGGCTCTGGTGGCTCAAACATGTCTGGACATGTCTAATAAAACTGCTAGACGGCATCCATGTTTCAGGTGGTTTTCAGATCGTGGTGGTGTTTGACACTGAGACAGCAGAGCGGACACGCCGCCAGTGTTTCAGAGCAGAGAAAACTGCTATAATTTTTAGGATTTTGAGACCTAATTTTATATAATTAGCAATTTTTTAAAAAATCATTCCAATGTGTCTGGGTGGTTCATAACACATGTTTCTGGGGTGTGACAAACTCAAAACACACATTTATTGTTGCTTTACATGATATTTAAGAATTTCCAGATATATGTACTACTGTATATTTGTTACCTAGTGTCTTGAATTCTGACTGTGTAAATTCTGCCTGGGACTTCAGCGGACGTTTAAGTCACAAGCTTTTTTTTCCTACCTGTTTCCATTGCACTGTGTCACATTTTGCTTATACACCAACATTTCTACCTCAGCCAAGTGTAAAAACTTTTTTGCTGTATCTTGAGGGTTTTATAAATTTGAGGTGTTTTCACTAAGTTTAAAAAAAAAATCTGCAATAAAAATTTTAAATGTGCATAAAAAACAGGCAGATGGAAACGCACTTACTGACCTACACTGAGCACAGAATACCAAACATGACCAAAGCTAACTCCAAATTAATACTGATAATGGATTTATATCAGGTCGAGTACAACCAGGTCTCATCAGCAATGGAACATCATGTTCTATGCAGAGCAATAAGATGACACACCACACACAGATTGTGGAGACCCAGTTTCAGAGGGGGAGAGCCACAACTCTGAGGAACTTGTCATTCAGCTGGAGTTGTTTACCCTCAGCATTCTTAAAGTATGATTGGTTGGAAAAATCAAGGATTGCCAGGAGACTGATGTGAGTTATGGGATGTCTCACCTTTTGAAGTCCTGCCTGCTGTCGTCAGTTCAGTTGTGCAGGCCCAGACCCTTAATGTGCATGTGTGTGTATGTGTGTATGTGTGCGTGTGTGTGTGTGTGTGTGTGTGTGTGTGTGTGTGTAGACCCCTTCCAGCCAATCCACTGCTGTTTTTCTCTGCTTCTTAATGGAAAGGACAGGTGCTTTAAAGATGATAATGTTTTTACTGTGGAATCTTAATGTCTATCAGGCATCAGATAGTCCTATATGGAAATAAAACAGGCCACACTCAAAAAAAAAAAAAAAAAAAAAAAAAAATAGCATCATTGAACTCACTTTACACATATGTTTTAATTCTTGAGTGCTGTTTTATCATGCCAGGCAGTTTCATAGTCTGCGAACAGGCTACATCTCTTCAAAAACAAAACCCTCTTTATGATTTGGACTTGCGATGCTTAACTCGAAACACTCGTCCATTGTAACAATGGGAACATGCTCTTCCCCTGAAACAGCGTGTTTCTCCAAAATTGGAACAAAATGTTGAACATTTCAGAAAATACACCTATTTGTTTCTTTCAAAGATTGAGCTAAGAAGATTGGTATCAATTTCATGTCTGTGAGTTAAATATTTCTAGTATATTTAATATAGTGATATTTTATGGGCTTTTATCCCTTTAATTTTATAGGACAGCTGAAGATATGACAGAAAAGGGGGAGAGAGAGCGGGGTAATGACATACAGAGAACGGCCGCAGGCGGGAGCTGAACCCCTCGGCCTCTGCAGAGGAACCACACCTCCAGCACATGGGACGAACGCTCCACTAACTGAGCCACCAGGCCACCATATGAGCTATGTTTTGACAAACAATTAAATAATCCACACATCTGAGCAGGGGCGTGTCCAGACTTTTTTGACTGGGGTGACCCAAGTGGGGCACTAACTCACACAGGGGTGGAATGAAGTATGTGTGTGCGTGCACATGTACACACACGTCGGAACAGCTTGAATTGACCATTTCTCATATCTGCTTTAATTACTAACATCTCATTATCTTACAGTTGCTTTCAAGAATTTATTTTAGAATTTTAGAATTTATCTTTAACTACTCATTTGCTGTATACAGTCTTCGTGTACGATTTTTGTTTTTGTGAGTAGCATAAAAGGAACTAAGATTAACATTGTATTATGTAACTCTGTTTTATAAAATGATCCATAAAGTAAATTAACCTTGTAAAAAAATTTAAAGTGTGTCACATACAAAAGAAAACAGTGCACATTTCAAAAATACTCATCATACAGTTTGTACAAACTAATATCCTGCCTCTCAGTTGGCAGATAACCAATCATAATTGAGGATAATGGGACGGCACTTGGGGTGGCCAATCAGATTTCAGGGGTGGGCCCTGCAACTGAGACTTTCTAAACTTTATCTAAAGTCATTGTCATTTATTGCAATTCTTTTTACTGTAGAGGCTAAACAACTGAGATACAACATGGTATGTTTTAGAGGTGTCGGTAGGTATTTTTGAAATTTTTGAAGCTTGGCTTGCTGATTCAACAGTCTTCTTTAAGCTAAGCTAAACACATCCTGACTCCAGCTCTGTACTTAAAGGAGCAATGTGTAAGATATGGCAACCTGTCAAAAGAACCTCCAAACATATAGGGAGCCTGCTGATTGCTGCTCACTGTGTTCTCTGCTGTAACTTAAGTTGGCTGTAGCTGGCCTACTAACTGCAATTAGCTCAGTTCACCCTGTGGCCCTTAGCTGACTCGAGTCTGGCAGCACCTGCAGCTCAGAGCACTGGGGGAGTGTTTGTGTTCACACCGTGGACAACAGAACCAGGCTCAACAGCCTGGTTGTTCAGTGAACAAGGCCAGACTGGGAGCAAGCACAGCCTCTGAGACTGACAAAAACCAGCCTGACAACAGGGAATACTGTGCTGAAACCAGGGAGGATCGGATTATCACCTCTTAAGGTAATGTTGATAATGTTGGTTCATTTTTTGAATGTTTTAAAGATTGTGTAAAGGAAAGGGGAGTTTTTCTCCTAAACACATTATACATGTTGGAACATAGTTGCTGGAAATGTAAAAAAAAAACAAAACAGAACTGTGTTGTACTGAATTGTGGCTTTAGAGCTGTAAACTATTCAGGATTTTTTTCATTCAGGATTTTTTTTGGGGGGGGGGGGATTTGGACTCTCTCAGTCCAAATCAGCCCAGCAGCTCACTTCAGCTCACTTCAGTTCCAACGACGCGATACAGAAGAAAAAAGAAAAAAACATCCTGTCACCGTCCTCTGGCTCTGGTGGCTCAACCATGTCTGGGCATTTTCAATAAAGCTGCTAGACAGAGCGGTCATGTTTCAGGTGGTTTTCAGGTTGTAGTGGTGTTTGACACTGAGACAGTGGAGTGAAAATGCCCCCAGAAAATGTTTGTTTTTTTTTTAAAATGATTTTGAGATCTAATTTTATATATTTAGTGATCATTCAAATTTGGCTAGGTGGTTAACACATTTTTCTGCGGCGTGACAAGCTCAGAACACATTTATTTTTGCTTTACAGTATTTTTAAATTAAGATTCTGGCCATATATTCTGCATCTTTAGTGCAGACATGGGATTGCTATTAGGCTACTCATCTGAAATAGCTCTTCTGAAGTTATTTCCCAAAATGCTGTTCCTTCAAGGAAATCATGTAAAAAACTAACGTTTGAATATAGTTCATATGGTTGTATGACACTAGCTTACACAACGCTTTTAATTTTTAGCCTTTCAGTCAGGAGACTTTATTCACAGGTCAAAATGTGTTTCATGATTAATGTGGTGTGTGACTACTGAAGGAGTGGGACCAATCTGAATCACCCCAAACTAAAATATAAAATATTAAAAAGGCTCTTAAAGTACACTCAGTTATCCCTTTTCTTGTTTCATTAGCTAAAATCAATGCAGTCGAATCCAACAATCCTGCAATAAATTTGTCTGACATCAAAATGCCTGTTTCTTTTGATTGTTTTTGTTTTTCTTCTGCTATGGCACCACCGTATTTCACAGTCATCCACAAAAACAGAAGTCAGGTTCAGAGCTGCACATATCATGAACCTGATGAACTGAGAGGAGGGGGCAAAAGAGTGGGAGAGAGCTAATGGGAAGTTTACAGTGCTGCAGCAGTGCACACACACACACACACACACACACACACACACACACACACACACACACACACACACACTGCCTGTAAAGGTAAACACTTCAGCTTAAATGTTCTCCTTTATCCATCCTTTAACAGGTTTCACTACGGGCTGCCTGGGAATTCATCCACTTCTGTTAAAGCAGACAGCTTCCTTGTAACTAGCTGTAATTGGCAGCTACACACACACACACACACACACACACACACACACACACACACAGAACTGGCAGCGAAAGCCTTAACAAATAACATCTGGACTTGGTTGTCTACCTTTCCATTGAATAAAAGTCAAAGAGAGCAGCAACACAACAACAACAGATCACCGACAGACCCTTCACTGTTGTTTCTTGGCACTTCACCGCTGGTCGCAACCACTACCAGACCATGATGATTGGCCACACAGAGAGGATTGTTTTTAATATCTGAAGAACAACATCCCATTGGATGTCGGGGTAATTGTTAAATAGAAAGAACAGAAAGAGGAAGATAAGGAAGACGACGATGACGAAGATGGGATGGCCTGAAGGTGTCATTTTAAAAAACAGGTTCGCGTGAAAGGGAAGGAGGAACAGCCCTCCGATCTGCGTGTGCTTTCTCCCAGTTTGTGTTTGATGCGTGCGCTGCCGAGCTGCCATTTGCGTCACGGCAGTATAACTGATTGGACATTACATCTTCACGGGGGCGATAAATTGTTTTATAATTTGATAGAAATGCGTCTGACCAAATTGATAGCAGTTGCCGTGAGAGCGCTTTGCACGCCAACTGTAAATTTAGCCAAATACGTCAATAAAAGAATGAAACACCTTGGACAAAAAGGGGATACAGCAGTCAATAACACACCAGCAGTGATGCAGAAGGGGAAATGCTGCATGCCTGTCATACCTTGTAAACAACTGTACAGTCAACAATAAAACTGCGCGTCCACATATCAGTGCTTAATATGCGGTGAAGGTCAAGACTTTGGCTTTTTCTCAATATTCCTGCCTCTCTTTCATATTTCCCCTTTCCGCTCATAATTTGTCTCAATTGAGCTCCCCTCTCTTGTGGGGAGTTCACACTGACAACGTATTTTAAGTGATTCTGGCGTGTTGATCGGGCTGTCCGTCAGTCGTTTGTCTCACGCAACCGGCGCGCTTCTATTTCTCAGTTCGCACCGACTTGATCCAAATGTGTTTTTCCCACTTGCGTACTTAGTGAAGCGCAAACCCCATCGGGAGTCAAATCACGCAGATTTCCACCTTTCAGTGAACTTGTGAACTAAGTCAATGATCCGTCGAGGAAAAGTTCACAGCAGCACTATGAACTTTTTAGTTTCACTGAGGATTTAAAAAACAAACGCCTGTTTTCTGCTTGTGAAAAACTTTTGCCTATTGATCTGACCAGTAGTTTTGATGGTATTCTTCATGTTGGACAGTGAAGATCATAGTGAAGACTGTTTGGACAGCCACTGTCCTTTCAGCACCAAAAGAGCTTTAGTTTTGTGGACAGTGATGAATGTACCAGTAGATGGAGTCAATATAATGGCGAGTTGCCTCTGTAGTGACTATACCTCAGTCCTTCTTTTGACAAACCCTTCCTTTCCTTCTTCACTGGCAGCTAGTTAGGAATCTAAACTCTTGGTTAGATTCTCTGGGACCAGTGTCTGAGAATATCAGTAAGCCATCGTTTCCTTGTTTTGACCAGTGATCACCAGTGTACAACTGGCAGACAGCTTTTTGGGGCTTTGTAACAGGAAAGCCAAATCTGATAGCGTCATATCTGATGAAGCTGGATGGGGATGAAGACTACAAGTTTGAAATGACCAAGGCTTGTCTAAGTTTGTTTGTTTAAGGTCTAAAATAACCAAGCCATGTCAATAAAGGCATTTCAATTGTTTAAAAAAAAAAATGCCTTGGAGTTTTCCGTGATTTTTTTGTATGTGTCTCTATCCAAACAGCAACCTAAAAAAAAACTCATTTTGAGTCCAGGAAGCACTCCTACCCAAACATCTTTTTATTTGTGATTCACTTGGACACGAGCCTTTTGACTTGAAAACACTTGATACCTTCTGCTAAGTCGAGAGATTAAAAAGTCTGTTGCATAAAAAGTGTGCCTCAGATCAGTTTGAGCCTGAACTCAACTGGTCCCGGTCCCTTCATTTCCTGAATCAACATTAACACTAGTCATTCTCTGCAAGTTGACACTTAATTCCCCAGATCCACTTTGTTTGAGTCAATCTGACAGTATCCAGTCCAAGCTGCGGGAGAGAACCACGAAGAATTAACATTACTTTACTGAGCTCTGATTGGAAAAAATGACACAAAGGATAATTTTGCTCATGTACAAAATTACAAGGTGGTCAGCAAAAAACAAACTGTGATATGCAAAACACACGGGTCAGAACAACTTCTAACTTTGTTTGACATTTGAAGTTGCACAAAGAACGGTAAGTCAAAGCTCAGTTGTTAACATGCCACTACATGTGGTGAAGAGTGCATTGTGACTTGTTTATGACTTGAAAGGGACTTCTCAGTCTTGACTTGGGACTTGAATGCAAAGACCTGAGACTTACTAGTGACCAAACATTGACTTGGTCCCGCTCCTGTTGACTGACCAACAGCACTGATCCCAACAAATTAAATGTAGGAAAAAAAGAGTATGTTTGTGTGGGACAATGTGGGACATGTTACCAGTGTTGAGAGGTAGTATAAAAGTTTGATACCAAACAAGAAACATTCCTGCCTAAATCTACATAGCTTGTGGCTTTGTGGTGATTTTCACTGTTGGACGTAGCATAGGGTGGCAAAGCTGGTGACAGGTTAGCCTGCATTTGAACGATGCGTACTTAGTTTGACTGACATCAAACACAGCCCTCTTGCTTTCTTCACAGGCACTGGATAAAGGGAAGGTGTCCTGTATAGTTTTGACTTTTAAAAATCAGAGCCAATCAAAATCTAACAGCACTAGAGCTATGTGACGTTGGTGTAACTAAAAACAAACTTTCCGAGTCATTGTCCAGATACTTGTATGAAAAATCCAATCCTAGCTCAACAGATGATATTAATTTGCCATTTGTGCTCATGTATACGTATTTGACTCTGACTTGGATTTATACCATTCATTTATATCTTCATTGAAAATACTAAACTAAATCCAGCAACAAAAAGGATGCACAGTAGCTCACCATCCTCACACACCTGGTTTGTGTTGCAGCACTGGCTACAGACAAAGTGCCTCAGCTCTAACACTCAGGTACTTTTCAGTCTGGATAAATAAGACTCAGAACGGGTCGGGAGGTTAAGCTGTCATGGTGACTTTGACTGGAAAATGCTATGACACTAACGTTACAACAGTTAGGGTTCAGCTGCTTGAATCTACTAAAACTGTGGCAACTAACACTCCAGCTAAATGCCTTACTTTTCAGACCATACAAGCACAGTGCGCTCTGCTGTTCATTTGCATGCACTGTAAGGTTGTGTGTGGTATTTACAAGAAGAGTAACAAATCCACATGGAGAATGATATAAGCAGGGCTGGAGGTGAATCAGACAGTACCGGAATGCTATTATTGAAATGTTTTTCATTTATTCCAATACCATATGCCAGAGAGACTGATCTACCAGTGGAGTTTAGCCTCTGACATTTAGTAGATTTATCTTTTTGATGCCCAAAGAGGCCCATCAGGTTTTCAGTAGAGCTCTCAGCCAAAGTACCTATTTGTAAATGGTAGTTCAAAGCAGCTGTCGGGAGTTATACAGCTGATGTATGTGATAAAATCATAAAGCACAAATAAAATGAATTACAATAAGACTGTGAGCTTGGTGACAGTTATCACCACTGTATAAATATTATAAATATTTGTATTTTATTTAATGAAGTCTTTTAGTGCTGCTCTGTCATGATAAGAAGATTTTAAAAACATCAAATTAACTGCCTGTCGTTGTGGAGAGAGGACTCAGAACACGGAAAGTGTGTGTAGGAAAGAGTGAATCTGAATAACCTGACACTGTCAATGACCAGAAGAAGAAATAGATACAAAGAGGAGTGTGTGAGTGTGTGTGTGTGTGTGTGTGTGTGTGTGTGTGTGTGTGTGTGTGCACGCGCGTGTCTTTGTATTTATTAGGTCATTCCTTCATCCGTATGCCCAGCAGACAAAGTGAGACACCGGCAGGAAAGCATTCCTCGATGATGAGGTGTCGGACACATTGAGCTAACATGAGGGTTACATGGCTCCATGCAGCAACATGTAATGTATAAAGAGTTAACAAATAAAACTTTCTCTCTGTTATTATGTGGTTCAGAGCAACAGTTTTCATCCCTCTATAAACATCACATCAGGAAAGCTGGAAATCATTTTTTTTTAACAGTTTTGGTCACAGGGTCACTTCATATTTGTGGTTATGACATACAATTACATATTACATGAATTATTTGCTTATTTTAATAGGATCTAAGACTACAGCTGTGTTGGTTCTCTAGTTAAGCAAACAAGTAAAGTAATGACCTAGACACCAACATCAAAATACAGTATATTAAAATATACAAATGTGTTGAAGTCAACCATAATCTAGGTATGGCAAGCATGAAGAGTTGACACATATGAAGAACCCAGCTGTAAAATGTTCCATAATTTGAGATCATTAGAGGGAATTAAAAGATCCCTACAACACTCTGTTATCAGTGAACCTCTGGAGTCTCCCATGGTGACAGATCCTGATGCTGGCCAGAGGAAGGGGGCTTGAAGGTGGGCGTGGGCAAAAGCTTGTGCTTTGGTGAATTGAAACCTTGCTATGGAAACTGGCTATTGAAACACCTCTCTTTTGGGGAAGATACATGTTCAGTTCTGGCCTTGTATTGGTGGCCACTGGTTCTACCAGATAGGGAGTGGAAAGTCTCCATTTCCAGATTTGTCCAAGTACAGGAACAGCAGGTGGTGTGAGGATACCTTGTAGTCCCCGGCTATATTAGGTACTGATTTTTGCCCTGGACTACGTGAGGAATGCCTCTTGCAGAGAGGAAAGCTCTGACTCCCATCTGTTTATGTATTGAACAGGTTCAGAGTAGCCAGCCTTCTTGGAAGCCATGGGTGGGGTCCCTGGAGAGGGCTCTAACTTGAAAATCATAGGGAGATATCAGTGCTCATGTTGGCAAAGACGGAGAAACCTGGAGTGACTGGGATCTTAAAATCAAGTGGTATTTTGTTATTGAACTGCGCTAGCCATGGACTAACCAACACCATGTCCAACCCTGGGGTACTTCACAAGTGTACGTGGCAGAGGAGGACCCAGGCCAAAGATCGATGATGAACTTTGCAGTCATAACATCAGATCTGAAGTGTGTGTCTTGGACACTCGAGTAAAGAGAAATACAGAGCTGTCAACTGACGGCTACCTGTGGTAAGTTGGATCAGATGATTGGGGAAGCTGCTAGACTCGATAAACTTCAATATAAGGTGAGGGCGAGCATGGCCTCTGTCCAGAAGATCGTCAAGTCCTACCTTGTAGGAACTTTTGCTGCATTGTAGGGGCAGTTTGGGATATGCAGTAGCTGGGAGATGAAATGTGCCTTCTTCGCAGAGTGTCTGGGAGAACTGTTAAGCTGGCATTACATTTCCAGTATCTGCGAGACCATGACAGTCTGCTAGGATCCGTGAATTTAATCATCAGACGGTGTAGTACGCTCAGTGTGGACATCCGCATACCTCCAATCTGTTGTGAAAGCAGGGACTCGTCCAAATGGCCACAGCGCATGCCGATCTACCTGAATGTCTGGAATGCGTTCTCCAAGTGGACTGCACTAAGTAGCATAAACAGAACTAATAGGCGTCCATGGCGTCCTCAGCTGTTCATGTGGGAGTTTAATCCAGCCCTTAGGGACAAACATTGGGAGCACATTGTGGCCAAGCATACAAGCAGAAGCACTGCACCTTTGCATTAAAAAGGAGCCAGCTGAGGTGGTCCAGGCTTCTGATTAAGATGCATCATATACACCTTCCTGTGGAAGCATCCAGCAAGAAGGGGACCTGGGGGCAAACTCAGGACGTGCTTGAGAGATTGCATATTCGTCTAGCTTGAGAGTGCCTTGGGCTTCCCCAGGTGGTGAGTGGCTGAATGCGTGGTGGGATGAAAAATTTCACCGATGCATGGGAATAATAATTACGTTGCTTGTGATAATAGCGTTAACTTAACACCCTGCTGCTGCACGGAAATGAAAGGACTGACGTTTGATCGCTCAAAATGCCACTGCTCACTGCAATAAAGAGAAAGCAGGTGGGAAGGGTCAAGCAGTGGCAGCTCAGAGGAAGTGACTTGCACCAAGAGGAAGCCTGGTTTAGATTTGGGGCGAGACACACATGTTCCGGTCACTCCCCGGTGTCTGTGTGTACGTATGTGTGCGCGACGCAGATAGGTGAGTAATGTGTTTATTGATCGGAATCCTTGTACCACTGACCCTTGAGCAAACCTTGCCCTCGATGGGTGATCAAAGCTGTTACATCATCAGATTGCTCACAGCCCAGGGGATGTTTGTTTTCACAGTGAGACTGGTCCACCCGAGCGGTGCCCTGACTTAAAGCAGACTTCCTATTCATGAAAACTTCCACACATCTGCTGGGGACCGTGCATATGCGTGTGTGTGTGCGTATGTGTGCGCTTCCACTATGATCTCACCTTGTGTGCCTGAAGCTTGTTAAGGGAGAGATTACTGCACAAATAAGCTGTTGTCAGCTCCAGATCTAGCCGAGCCCTGGATACTATAATCATCAGCTGTATGTATGTAGACTTATCTAGCATTACATAACCACAAAGAAGAAGAAAAAAGTACACAAATGCAACCGTGCAGCTGTCATCGAGTATGCTCTCTGTCTATAAACAACACAGCTTTAAGGATGTTTTGTAGAAAACAGGGGGATATTCCGACATCTGTTTCTGATGATCCTTCAGAGAAAGTAAAGGGCAGATATTTGTTCTTTTTGTGTGTGTGCGTGTGTGTGTGTTTCTTCCACAGATCATCAGTAGTGTCTGTTCAGATCTTTTCCCGTAAATGGATGCTCTGTTTCGACTGTCCTTCTGGAATTTATCATGCAAGCCATTTGGGTTTTAAATTCGGGGAAGCAATAATATTTCAGATATTGAAGTAGCATCAAACAGTTCCCGAGAGCAGTTGTACAAGTGTGAAAACAAATGATTTAAACTAGGTCAACGTGCAAATTGAAGCTCAAACAATTGGTAAATATTACTGAAAAGATTCTACATCAGTCATTACTCTTATGTGGCAATTTAACTTTTCCTACTCCTCTACCACCCACATTGGCTTTTGTGGGTGGTAGAGGAGTTGGGAAAGACACACTGATGTAAGAGAAAAAATGTAACGGGAAAAAAAAATATGAAAACAGAAATTATCTCTGGATATAGTACATCCACTATCTCCTCATCCATCCCATTTTCACAATCCCACATTTGGACCTGATTTAATAACAAAGTGCCGTCTGTGTTTTAAGAGAAAAAGTTAGATATCAGATTTTGAAATATGGTGAGAGATACAAGGAAGATACTGTAAAAACAGCTAAATTCACAAACCACACTGGAAGGCTGATAACATTCATTTGAGTTATGTAGTATCAAACTGGCAAGACATTCTTTTTAAATTAGAACATCTTCCACTGATACATACACACAATTGTAGAAAATGTCCATATATTCTTGTTGATGGATTTCCTTTGTCGCTTATCTAGAGCGAGGATTCCATTTGATCCATATTACCACATTACACAGTTCTTTCAGTGCCTGTTAAAGAATCATTAAAGATGGTGCAAAGATACTGCAGCACATCCGTCATAACTCATAATTTATTATCCAGTAAAACATTCATGTTGTGAATAAAGCCTGTATCCATGGAGCCAGGGGTTTCGCCACTCCTTTGTTATTGGAAAGTGTGTTGAAAGAAACACTTTACTGGCCTTTGAGCTCCTCCTAAGCACAACATGGTAGGGCTGACACCTTCCAGTTGGTTTGTCAATTTGACTAAAGTCTCATTGGTCAGACAGTTGCTGGTTTTACTTTGGCAAGGAGAATAGTGCTTCTCGATCCATTATTTTCAGGGGCAGGAGGGAAATGTGAAGACCTGATGTACTTTATTCGTGAGTGATAGAGTATTTACAGAACATTAACTGAGTTCCAGACTAATTGACATCATGTCAAAGTACCAGCACAAATCACTACATCCGCCCCCAGCCTCAGGGGACAGAGGTACTGAGTGGCTAAAGTTTATTTTTGATGACATTGTATTGGTGAAATGGTTCAATGATGGATTGATAACTTTACTGCTGGAATGTGACCCAGCTTCAAACTTGAAAGCTGTAAGTTTTGCTGTGTTTTATGTCATTTCAGTGTTTATTTTTTGGGTTATCCTGCTGAACTCGGCCTTAGCATGTCCATAAGCTAATGTGGCTCTATGCCCCCGGTTGGGGCAACGTTGTAATATTGAGGGACAGTCAAGAGAAACTGTGTGAACGTTAATCTTCATTTGAAGCCAACTTAAAGCGACCCAGGTAGCATGTTAACATGGCGTCGATGTATTGCGAGACTTCGTATATCTCTTAATGGATGCATGTGTGAAAATATTGTGAGATCTCTTGTGCATCTGGTTTGAGTCTGGGAGGCTACAGTTGACATTTTGGCTAAAAACATGGTGTAAATGGCGTCTTTTGTGGTTAATTATTAATGTTGCGGCTCACGGACACTTGGACTACACCACACGAGCAGGATGGAGACATTTTGTGTTTGTTTTGTGTTCTTTTTTTTTTTTTTTTTTTTTACATTTTATACGTGGTCACCATTCACTGCAATTGTACTGGATTTGGCTGCAACCCTGTTTTCTGCTGAAACTCCAGGATTGTTTTGTGAACTGAAGATCTTCACCCATCCTCATATCAGCAGAGGGGCGAGTACATATTGAGTAGATTATCGTTCTGGAGTGGAATATCGCTTTAACAACATAAGTAGTAGGTTAGTTGCTGGTAACTGTTTTTTATATTACTTTTTATAGAAATTTATACTGCAACGCTATGTTAGTTCAGCTAGTGTTAGCTTTGTTGATGGAAGCCACTTCTGTTCTTTGATTCTTGACAGTATGTGCATGTGTGTGTGTTTGTGTTGCCGCTGTATGTCACCTTACTTGATAGGCATATCTTGAAGGTAACAATATAGCTACGTGTGAAAGAATTTTTTTTTATTGTTTAATATGTAGCTTTAACTGTTTAACTTGGCATTATCATGTAGCACGGCGAATGTGGCTTTACTCCCACAGGCTGGGGCAATGTCGGACTCATGTTGTAATACTGAAGGATAGTCAATGTATGAATGTAAGCCTCATTTAAGGCCAACTAAATAAGGACAGTAGTTGGTTGGATACCAGTAACTGTTTGTAATGTTGCTTTTTGTGCAACTTCATACTGCAGCACTACGTTAGCTCAGCTAATTTTAGGTTTGTTGTTACAAGGAAGCCAGTTCTATTCTCAGATTCTTGCTGGTATGAGCATGTGTTTGTCTTACTGTTGTATGTAAACTTACTTGATAGACTTGTCCTGAAGGTAACAACATAACTACCTGTGAAAAAGAAATGTTCAAAATGCAGGAATTATTTTTTGGGGGGGACATTTTGTAACTTTTATTAGCACACTTTCAGGCTATCAGAATGCACTCAGTACACTGTGGCTTATTTAGTTAATCCTAGACATAATGTGCAGACCAATAAACTGGTTAAACTGTTGGTAGAATTTCTGTCAACCTAGATTTTCTTTGGTTGCCCTACTATGCGTACTAAGTGTACAGTGAATGGATATGGCTTCCTGAAAATGTTTTGACTGTAGGCTGACTGTATATTGTGCAGACTTGAATGTTGTTTGACCTGGGTTTTACCCTGTCTTGATGCCATTTGGGGAAAAAAAAATAAAATTGAAGGAGAAAGGATAAGAGACAGAGAACAGGAAAACAAGGAGAAGGGGAGATGAGGCCAGAGGAGGGGCAACTTTAAAGAAATGAGCATAGGAGGGCAAAGGAGGCAAGGATGAGGAAAGAGGAGGCGGTCAGAGAAAGATTCAAAGAGGAGAGATAAGAATTTTAGTTGGAGAGAAGCGATGGAGAGGAGGAACTGGAGATGAGAGGAAAGATGAGGGAGTGGTGAAGGAAAAGCAAAGAGAGGGGAAGAGAGGCAGCCAAGGGGAGATCTGTGGAGAATTGTACATCAGCTCATGTGAGACTGATTCTCCGAGATGACAGAAGACTGACAGCTCAAATCAAAACCACACCGTACAATCCGCTTTCCAGATCTTTCCATCTTTTTCAGCCCCGCTCCTGTCTTTCTGTTTCCTTCCCTCTTTCCCCCGCTTCTCTTCTCTCCGTGGTGGTCTTTTTCTCCCCCTCCCCTCCCTCGTAACTCAACACAACATCCGTGCCCAGCCACCTTTGCGTGTGTGTTCACATCAGTGTGTGTTCTCTGAAGCAATCAATCATCTACCGAAGATGAGATGCATAGGTGGGAATCTCTCCTCCGTGATGTGTGTTTTCTATCTTCTTTTAATGCAGCTGAGCCACACCAACCAGAGCTGGATGACTTTCACTCAGTGTAATTAGAGCTGCGCCGGGCAATTTCGCACATCGGAGAGTCCAAATGGCACTGAGAGGTAGCTGTTAAAAAGTTCTGACAACTTCAACAGCCAGAAGTTATGGAATGTGATTGCAGAGAACTTTGTAATCCTCAGACCTATACGTTATCTTCTTGGTGTCTGGCTGACGTAAAGGAGGTCAAGAGGGTCCAGCTTTCCCTGGATGCGGTGCTGGCTCAATTTTTGCTCTCTAGGAGAAAGTTTTGTGTTCAGCTTTCAGATTAAAGACTGTGTAAAGCAACAATAAATGTGTTCTGAGTTTGTCACACTACAGAAACTATTAACCACTCAGCCAAATTTGGAGGGAAAAAAATCACTAAAATTAGGTCTTAAAACCATGAGCAGTTTGCTCTGAAACGCTGGCGGCATGTCCACTCCACTGTCTCAGTGTCAAACACTATGACCTGAAAATGGCCTGAGACAAGGATGGTCTTATGAGACATTTCCAGACAGGTTTGAGTCTGAGGATGGTGACCCAGCTGGCTGAAGCACTGGGGAGTTTGTGGCTGGGGCAGGGCCTTTGTGTCTGAAGTCTGCATGTTCTCCTCGTGTCCGTGTTCTCTCCAGGCACTCCGGCTTCCTCCCACAGTCCGAAGACATGCATTATTAGGTTAATTTGTGACTCTAAATTGTCCATAGGTGTAAATGTGAGCATGAATGGTTGTCTGTCTCTATGTGTCAGCCCTGAGATGAACTGGTGACTTGTCCAGGGTGTACCCCCGCCTCTTGCCCAATGTCAGCTGGGATAGGCTCCAGCCCCCTGCGACCCTTCAAGGATACGCGGTTACGGACAATGGAGCGCGGTACGGTGGTGCAGTGGTTAGCATTGTTGCCTAACAGCAAGAAGGTTCTGAATTTCCCCCGTTTGTGGCTTTCTGTATCAGGACCTTTCTGTGCAGAAATGTTACATATTATAGCTTTAACTACAGTACACTTCTAATTCTAATACGGCAGCTAGTCGCCGATTTTGGTTCACAGCAGACTCCTCATCTTAGTCTGGGTATCACTGAGGCTCAAACATGTATGGCCGAATCTCTCTCATGTTTCCTCTAAGGTTAACGCTAGCTATCTTGATGCCTAGTGCTCCTTCACTGGTCATAAGGTGGGGCAAAAGGCCAGATCCAGAGTTTATCAATGAGTGAGACAGAGTGAATGTTCTTCCAGGCCCTTTTAGAACTTTAAAAAAAAAAGCTTTTTAGGTGGGGAAAACCATGTTAAATAATTTTTATTTACTTGAAATGTGTATGGAGGGGAACTTTAATCATCTGTGGCATTTTGGGTTTGGCACATAGTCTGTGTTGGCACATTCTGCTTCCCAGAAACAGCCTTTACCCTCTCAGACACTGACAACACCTTCACCTTCTCCCACCTTAGTGACTTTTGAATATAACCAAGATACCTGCCAGTGATCACGATGAAAGTATCAAAACCACAAAGCTGCACTAATCAATAGGATATCTTTCTATTAGCAATGGACAATTGTACATACTATCTAGTGACAAAACCACAGTTCCCCTCAGCTCTACAGAGCACTGTAGTGGATTCTAGCTCTTTGTTTTGATTTCACAACCTGTAAAATCAGTTGATTGAGTCTCATTGCTCTCATCACCCTGTTTCTGGCAGTAGCAGGCAGTTGCTATCAACTCTGATGAACCCACTGTAGACCATCTGATCAGCACAGAATGAAAGACAAACAAACAAAGGTGATTAACTGGTGAACGCAGCGGAGCATTTAGCTGGTAAAATGCCAGAAAATTTCCCTCAGGAGTTAGCGGAGAAACAAAGAGCTAAAAGGAGAGCAAATGAGGGATCTACTTTCATCTGATGGATTAACACATGACTCTAAATGAAAATTAATGTTGCTATGGGTCTGCTGGATTTGTAAACAAGTCATTTATCATCATTGTTGTGTTTAAAGTGTGTTCTGCTGCCCCCATGTGGCCTAAAAATTCAGCCAAAATCATTTGAGTTGACAACGTGTGACTGACATGTTTTCCCCTCAGAGCTTGCCATACTTACTGTTGTGTTCCTTCAGTACTACCACAAGCCCGTAGGCTATGCTTGACTGGCATGTGTGTGATACCAGCTCACTAATTTCTGCCACCATGACTTCCTGTACTGTACATGCCAAACAGCTGCTTGTACGGTGAAAAATACCCCCAAAAATAATCTTGGAGGCAACTGAAGCAACGCAAGTTTTGCATGTCTTTGTCATACAGCTTTAAACTAGTGTTGCAATTCTACTTTGTAGCATTTCAAAGGCCTCTTTTAGTAGTTTCATGGTAGTTTTACAGTCCAGATAATTTGTATTTTATGATATTTCACAAACAGACACTATCACTTTTTAGGAAAGTGGTATTTTGGTACCTTTCCAAGATAGGTTTTTTCCTCTCATAAAATGTTTTTTTCCCCATTGGAGAAGCTCCTTCCAAAGTGAAGAAACTTGGATTCTGGTAAACCTCCCTGTGCTGCAACCACCAGCACAACAACAAATATCTCTCTATGGTCACAAAGTCAAAACAGCTGCCCTGCCCTTTGAACAGTCCTAAACTGATGTGGAGGTCTTTTGGTGTGCAGGGTGGGTTTGATTCATCGCCAGCATCGATGTGCTGAACAAGAAAGGTACAGGTCTTTTGTCTTTAATGGACCAGATGCTAATCTCCTGTGTACTACTTCTAACGTCATCAGAAAAACATTCTCAAGGCACAGTCCAGCCTTGTAAGATAGCCTAGAATGCCTGTGTCCAACACTTTTATGTTGTACTAATATGTTTTGAAGGCATAATGTGTAACATTTCCAAATTAAAATATCTGAAATTGACTAGACCCATGTTATATATTTTGTTGAGTTGTGTTCTTCCAATTCCAAATGTTTTGAACATTCTGTAATTTTATGCAAGGTAATGGTGTGTTTTATTTCATTCTTAATTGTGGCGTCATCTTCTATACCCCCTCTAGTTGCTCTCCCAGGGAAACATACTTTGCAAATTAGCTAACTAGCCACTTTATTGTTTACTATTGTTTGTATAGCTCATGATGGAACATGATTATTTGCTGCCTTTTGCTGTGCATGAATGAAGACAATGAAGGAAACTCCTATGATCCCATGCTCCTTGTCATTAAAAAGCGTCTTTTGTTTGAGAAACCCTTAATTGCTGAAATTAGGGCTGCACAAGTAATCACAATCGCAATAAAATTGTAGTATGGCCATCAAAATCACTGAACCAGGACCAAATCGCAATTTTTTGAAAAAGGAAAAATGTGTGAGAAAACAGCATTATAATGATAATGATGATAATGCCCTTGTTCTCCAGATGAAATAAAACATGGCACAGACCTCAATAATTATCACATCATCACGATTTTAATAGTTTTTTTCATGAAACGTGAAAAATGTAATGTAAAACTGATCATTTCCACTAATTGCATTGCATATTGCAGTTGCAATTTCAGTCAAAATAAGTAATCGTAATCTGATCTTTTTTTACCAAATCGTGCAGCTGTAGCAGCATTGAAAGGACCAGTGTGTAGGTGATCTTGCAGATGGCAAACACCTGACATCATTCTCCCCTTCCAAATATGTTGGAGAACCTATGGTGGCTGTGAAACCTGCAGATAGGGCAAAAGGCCCTATTCTAGAGCCAGTGCCTGGTTTGTTAGTTCTGTAGAAACATGGCGGAGCAACATGATGGCCTTTGTGGAAGAGGACCTTCTCTCTGTAGATATAAACGGCTCATTCTATGGTTACAAAAACACAAATTATACACAAATGAAAAAAATACTGAATATTATATTTGATTTCTGACATATTCTGCCAATACATACCCCTAAATCTTATACACTGGACCTTTAATGCTGCTGTTTTCTGTTTGTTTTTTTGTCACTTAAAGGCAGCACCACAAGGTGTAAACAGAACATTGAATTGTTATCACTTTGGACTGGTTGAAATGGCTAAAGTGTTAGCATGCAGTTGCAATCACAGTTTCTGTTGACCGAATGAATGTAACTTCAGTGTCCACATTATAGCTGCTACGATGAATCGATTGATTATTAATCAATTACAAAACTGATCACCAACTATTTAAATAATCGATTAATTAATATTTTAAGAAAAAACAGTCAAAAATATCTGATTTCAGCTTCTTAAATGTGAATAATTTTTGGTTTCGTTACTGCTCTATGACAGTAAACTGAATATCTTTGGGTTGTGAGTAAAACAAGACATTTGAGGATGTCATCTCAGGCTTTGGGAAACACTGATTGACATTTTTCACCATTTTCTGACATTTTAAAACAACTATTAATTGATGAAGTGAGAAAAAAACCTATCATGAAAATAATTATTGCAGTTGCAGCTCTAGTCCTCATCACATTCCTTTTAGCTCGGTTTTGTTCTCCACCAACTGATTTAAAAACTTATCTGGCTGATTTAGCTTCTAAATGCTCCACTATGTTCACTAGCTAGTTGCTAATGTCTGTTTGCCATTTGGTGTTGGGCAGGTAATGAACAGAGCTTTTTAAAAGAAAACATACTCATTATATTATTATATTCCTCCTATGACTATTATATTGCTGCCAAATTCTGCCAATAAATCACCATAAATCGACACTGGACCTTTAAGTAGATCTTTTTTGTTGGGTGGAACACAGCACTGAAATATTGAGTAAACGACAAAAAATATACGGTCTGGATTTTATAAACCAAAGTTTGGGTACTTTCTAAACTGAACAGATAAAAATACAGTATTTATTATCGCAAATAAAGTCCAGAACACTTGAAAATGAGAGAATTTCACATGCTTGTTGATCTTATATCAAAGTATAAAACTTACAAAGCAAAATGTAGCAGCAAACGCCCTCAGGCAGACATGAAAGTGCGCATTATACATAAAAGGCATCTTTACTCTCAAAGACTGCTCAAGTAGCATAACCAGAGTAGCTGTGAGCTCAGCTTTTTTAACAGTGCACCGTCATGCGTTTCAGGTGGCAGAGACTGAACTAAATGTGGCTTTGGGCAACAAACAAGTAAAGTCTGATAAACTCATCCCATGCTTCAATTTTGCAGTGATGGATTATGCCTCCCAGGCAAGCGATGTGTCTGTGCGTTCGTTTTGAGGCAATTAATGAAGAGACTGGAGTCTGTTTTTCCAATGAGGACATAGCATAATATCTATGACATCTTTTAAGGGCCTAGAGAGAGCTGGTGATTAGGCCTTGCTATGGAACCGGCTGGAAAGTTTGAAGAAATTATCGTTGTGTGGAGCGAGAGGAGCTGAATGGATAGTAAAGGCATTCCCTTGTGTAAGAAAGTAATCTCCATTAGTTTAATGAGGATGGCTAGAGTGCATGACACCATGGAAACAAGCATTGTCTTATTTAGACACTGCAGCAGAGTCGGTAAACTGGAAAAGCTCAGCATGACAGTAACAATCCAGTCAGGAGTGGAATATTCCTGTGCCACAGTTTCTGTGTGTCTTGCCCAGTACCAATGCTGATTTCCATGAAAACGCTGCCATAAGTTCCATGGTAGTTACAGTATCTTGTGAGATATAAGACCATTTGCGTATCTGATTGGAAAATTCCTCTTTTATATCTCTGCATCAACCACTGACTGATAACAACAGAGACATCGGCAGGTTATTCTGGCAGTAATGACTCAATCTGCGCTCGAGATTGCAGCAGTTCCTATTGCGTCACAAAGAAATGATGTTTCTTTCAATATGTCTCATCACGATTAACTCTTTCCAAAATCTGTAAACTTTGATGTTGCACCAAAGTACCATTCTGATGCCTGAAAGATTGACTTTGTGGGCAGATAAGAAGTTTGTTTGAACTTTAAGTCTGAGTAAACATTATATCAGGGCTCTGCGGGCCCAAAATGTTCTCTCAACCGCAGAAAAGTCATGCTGGATACTTTGACTTCCACCGTTTTCATCTTCTGTGTTTATCGCTCTGACAGCACAAATTAGGGGATGGGACAAACATTTGTTTGGTTCGGCTGTGGAACACAGCGGTAATGCTGAGCTGACACAGACGATTTGTTCAAAGGGCACAGAGAGGAATTATGTTCCAAAATTCCAAAACAGAAACTGAAAGGTCATATTTGCCATTAAAGTGATATTTCATTGTTGCTCGTCAAAATGCTCCCCTGCATTAAAGTTGTGGTTGTCCTCCTGCAGTCACTATACATTAGCGCAGAGGTTCCACTGATGGTGCACTTTCCGTTTCCAGCAGGAGCAAAAACAAGAAGGAAAAGAACTGACAAAATAAAAAAATAAATAAAAAAAAAAAAAGCTGGATTACCACCCTGGCAAAGCGAGTAACTGCCCCTGGGCCTCAAATTTGCAGGGGCCCCGAAAAGCCCCAGGTTTCATGTGGCAAAGCATTTGTGGTAACTGTAATTTTGTTTGGGAGGTTGGTCCTTTTTTAAAAACCTGATCATGAGGCCAAACCCTGAACAGAGTCCCTGTGTAAAACTCTAATTTCAAGATGATACTGATGCCGTGCTTCTGCATTAATTTGTGCTTAATCAAATGACCACACAGTTAACCTGCAGATATGTAACATTTCAGGACAGGAATTAACAGTGACAGAGTGATTTCACAGGGGCTCTGAAACTCGTTTTTGCTGTGATATCGTGCATGATGATCAGCAGTGGAAAGAGTCCTGAAAATCTGTGCTCTACTGTCTGTACAAGTACTGTTACACTGCTAAAATAATACTCAATTACAAGTAAAAGTACTGGTGTGAGAAATACACAAAGTACAAAGTATTCATCTCAAAAAGTACTCGGAGTTTTAGTTACTTTTAACAGTTGATGTCACCGTCACCTCTCCAAACTAGAGCTGCAAATTTTGTGCATTTTCCTGAACCAAGAGTTGGAAACACTAACAATCAATTAATCATTAATAATTTATGAGATACAAAGCATGATTTCCCCTCTTTTCCAAGTTTTTTTTCTCCTTTCAAGTAAGTTTAATTTTCCTCATTCAGCGAACAGCTCTGCCAGATGAAATAATTTCAAAATATTATATAAATATCCATGAATACATTTCTAATTGGTTAAACTCTTAATGGCGATCATTTGATTTATGATTAATCACTGACATCCTTACTACAAATGTGTGCTGCAGTTTTTTTTTTTTCCGTTTCATTTCCATATGTCCTGGTTTTTATTGGTCTGTTTGTGATCAGATCACCTTATTGGCAACTAAAATGCAGATGAAAGTTTTGGATATTAATTCAAATTGTAAACTATAGTTTTAAAAGTAACTAAGTAGATTACATCTTGTGAGTATGAGTGAAGGTACAGACTTGAAAATCCACTGATAAAAGTACAAGTACCCTAACAAACAACTTAATAACAGTACTTTGAGTTTTTGTAATTAATTACTTCCACCCCTGATAATGATATAAGAAAGATTATTAAGCTTTTCTTTGTAAACTGATGGAACTGGAATAGTTTTATGTGCTTCAGCCGCTGGCGGACTCAGAGGAGTCCGGTGCCCTCATCGATGCCCCTGTGGTGGATAAAACATGAAGTGCCCTCTAGGGTTCCCTCCTAGTGTAGAAAAAGTGATGCAGTGCTAAAAAAGTCTGTCATACGTGTTGTTTAAAGTAGGATAGTAGTTGTTGTTATCACCTAACACATCAACTCATCACCAGAGGTGGGTAGTAACGTGTTACATTTACTCCGTTACATTTACTTTACTTTTTGGATAAATTGTACTTGTAAGAGTAGTTTTAATGCATCATACTTTTTACTTTTACTTGAGTATATTTATGAAGAAGAAACACTACTTTTACTCCGTTACACTGGGCTACATTCCCCTCGTTACTCTGATTTTCATCCATCTTATTCAATGCGCGATCTGTTTGTTTTATTTTATCAGAGAGAGTTCCGCCAAATGCTCTGTCACATGACTCCGTTCCACCAATCAAATGGAGCCCCGTCAGTCGCATGACCGCACACAAGATCTCCGCGGCAACGCACAGAAACAAAGTGACCACGCCGAAGCTTACACACACACACTCAAGAATGAGCGGACTACAGCAATGGCAGAAACAACGGTGTGCAATTCGGAACCAGAAGAGGCAGAACACCCCTGGCCTCATATTCAAAATATTTTTACCTCACAGATTATCATATCATTATTTCAACATTAATCAACATTATTACGAACATAATATAAACAGTGCAGGCTGCGTACAGCTCGACCTTCGCTGCGGCTGCATGCGAGGATGAAATATCAAGTTCACTGCCTTTGATCTGTCTCTGACTGAACAGCCTCATGGAAGTGATATTTTACAATTCTTCATATTTTAAAGTTATTTTTTTTTAGCCATTTGGCCTTTATTGATAGTGATAGCTGAGGAGGAGACAGGAAACGGGGCAGAGAGAGAGGGGATGACACGCAGCAGAGGGCTGAAGGCGGGAGTCAAACCAGCAGCCGCTGCAGAGAACTACAGCCTCCACACATGGGTCGGACGCTCTACCAACTGAACTAAACGTCCGCCCCAAATTCTTCATAATTTCAAATTCATTATATCAAGTCATTTGGTGTTTTTAAAGTTCTGATATTGAGCCGAAACAGATTCTACATTCCGTTCCCATTCAGCTCAACATTAAAAAGTAAAAGTCTAAAACAGTTCTCACTCCCTTGGTGTGAGGCTTCAGATGGATTCTTTGGCAGTTTTTGGCGTCTTTCTTCAGTGAGGCGCATTTTGCCACAGCCAGCTGCTGACGTTAAATCCATCATATTCTGCAGTATTTCACCCAGATGTGTTTTGGATAAACTATAAATACAGTGTTCTTGAAACTTTAGGCTTTCACCTGGAATTTTGTCAGATATTCCAAATGTTGCAGCGAACCTCAGTCCAGCGGATTTTATCCATCCAGCGCTAAGCGCAGAATTTACATTTGCATTGTTGAATCTTTTGAAGTATTTCCACACAAAGTTGGTGTCAGACATCGTGTTGTGTGTCTCATTCAGATGGTAGAGCAAAAAAGTTTCTGTATTAAATGCATTAATGATCGGAGGTGCTTGAATTCATGGCACTTTGTGCTTGTTAACTAATTAATTAAGTCGCTCGGTTTGCTCGGCCGATAACATATGAGAGCAACAAAACACACACCAGCCCGCATGAAAATAAAATACTAAGAATAATATAACAACGTGCTATGACTTTATTTTTCTTTCCTGTTGAATGCCAATTAAACATATTAGACTATGGCTATTTGACAACTGCATTTTTTTCCTGCTTTGTCTCAAGATTGGGGGGTTGCTGGACCCCCAACTTCAACTTTGGGGGGGCATAAAACCTAATGCCCCCCATAGATGGCACCTGTGGTAAAGCCTATTCCAGGAAACATGAATGTTAGTATTATAATAATTTACTAAATTCAAGTACTTGAAATACTCGAATCCATACTGATTTGCCATTATATCTTTAGGGAGAGCTCACCCCAAAATCCAGAATATAAATTTTTCCTCTGGCCTGTGGGGCTGTTTATCCTTCTAGATTTGTTGGTGTGAGTTGCAGAGTTTTGGAGATCTCAGCTGTAGAGACGCTGCCTTTTCTCCAGTATAATGGAACTAAACAGCACAGGTCTGAGAAGGCAGACGTCTCTGTGACCAACATCTCCAAAACTCTGCATCTCTCACCAACACAATCTAAATGGATAAAAAGGCCGGAGGAAAAATATGTATTTTTGATTTTGTGGTGAACTGTCTATTTAATACTTTTGCTGGTATGGCCTTGAAGTTGGCATTAAATTTCATTCTAAGTGGTATAAAAATGGTCTTAAAACATGTCTTAAATGTAACTTTGAGAACCCTGGAGGTACACTGTAATTAGACTGGGGATGTGAGGCTATATGATATTTATATGAATGATATATTTATATATCTGAATGTCCGTATTATTGTTTCGTAGTTAAAGGGATACTGTTTGGTAATATCTGAATTTGCACATTGCTATTTTATATTTTTGTCTATTTGATTACATACATGCCCTGATTATTAAAACAATAAATCAGCAGTTACTCAGCAGTTACTCAGTACTTGAGTAGTTTTTCATTAAATACTTTATTACTCTTACTCAAGTAAATATTTGGATGACTACTTTTTACTTTTACTTGAGTCATGTTATTCTAAGGTAACAATACTCTTACTTGAATACAATTTTTGGCTGCTCTACCCATGTCTGCTCATCACAGGGACAGAAGGCAGCAGCAGGCGCGGCGTTATGGGTGGGCCTGACGGGCCTGGGCCCACCCACTTGTACATTTGGCCCACCCTAAATGACTGGGAGAACATATATTTCTTAACTTTTAATTATTAAAATCAGCATTTTAATACACCATTAAGACAAAACGTTTCCATGTGAAAAAAGACAGCTCTTATTCAGCTATTATCACATGTGAGGACTGGACCAATAACAACGGGCCATTATTCGTCGCCCCATCACACTGTAGCGGTCGTTCCAGGTCAGTGTACTGAGGAAAGTATATCATTGTCTTATTTTATAGCTGCAAATGCATTTCTCATTTAAACTGGAACTTCTAGAAAATGTAGACAATATGGGAGGTAGAGCTAAATATTCCTGCCTGACTTGATTGTCTTCAGATCACCTTCACAGCAGACAGTTCAGTTTATGAATGAACAGCGCGGCGCACCTTGCTCTCTCTCCTGTTAAAAGTGATTGTAGCTCACCCACTGTTCTGATCGCTCCGTTTCTCCCTGCAATCAGTTTAGAGAGTAATCCAGCCAGATCAAACGGAAATGCATCACAAGAAATTAAAATGTCAGTCTCTTAACGAATTGATGCATTAATCTACTTAATCCAGAGCGAAAATATAGATAAGGAGATATCCTGTCACTTGAAATAAATACATACTGCCGATGTGAAATAATAAGCTCTGTCAGCACTGAAACCGTTTTTAAAAAGTGTCATAACCAACTAGAAGTGCTAGTTGCTCTCAACAGCATTATACCGGTCATTTTTGTTAAAGTAAGATTGCCAGTTGGAAACGGTGTTAACTTTTGTAATTAAAAGGCCCACCCAAAGTTACTGTGGCCCACCCAAAACTACAATCCTGGCGCCGTGCCTGGGCAGCAGCCTGGCAGCGAAAGTGACAGGTGAATTAACCAATCACATTGTGATTTACAGTGGGTGGAACAAAAAGTAATCCCCTTAGGCCTTCATGAAGGCCAGCGATATCTTGCCCGAGACGAAGCAGTCGAGGCTGATGCTGTTGCTCGGTGGCTAAATTGATAGTGCTACCCTTTTCAAGGTGGACTTTTGCAGCGTAGAGGAGCACCTGCAAAGGACTGTGTTATCTTTTGCACTTGTCCCTGAATCTGTTAGGAAACACTTTTCAGACACTTCAATCTTCTTTTTTATAGCCACTTCCAATAGCACAGCACAGACAGAGCTATGTTGGCAGACAGAAATAATAAAACTGGACATTTATGCTACGTGTGTGGTGCTGAAACAGAGAACAGCTCTTCATATCAAACACAAACACACGTCACAAGCTACCTGGCTGCCTGCTGCTTATTCCAGCCAAATCTTTTTCCATTTTGCTGCATTTGTGGTGTGTTTGGTTGAATTCTGGCCCCACTGAAGTCCGGGCTCTAATAGTCACGGTTCAGCACTGCACCCAACATTGTGCATTAAAGGACAAGTGTGTAGGATTTAGCGGCATCTAGTGGTGAGGTTGCAGATTGGGACAAACTGAATGCCGCTTGTCTCACCCTCCCCTTCCAAGGGTTCAATTTCTGCCATATAAATCACCCTAAATATTACATACTGGACCTGATGTTTAAAAAAAAGTGTTGTACAGAGTATTTTGAGTATTTTTTCTGATGAAGTTAGAAGTAGTTTGTGGGAGATTAACAAGTGGTTCAATAAGAACAAAGGACCTGCAGCTTTGTGGTGCAGCACATAGATGTTAAATTTTATGTATGCTGGAGATCATCCTGAAATGTTGCATCGTGCTTCATATTTCAGCTCTTCAATCCAACAAGCTCAGAACTGAACTATAGAAAAAGTAATGTTGTAGAACTCAACCTAAGAACACGAAAAAGACAATGTTTCAATATAAAATTAGCTAAAAAAAAAAGTGTTTTCAATAGAAGGCAGCCAGCTTACCCACAACTGGGCACCAGTAAACCAACCACAGCATGGATCTTCAATGGTTTTCATCCATGGACCTCTCAGCTGATACAGAATTGGAGCAGTAATATTTTTGTGTGTTCTCTGGTTTGTGCTTACCAATAGCTGCTATGTCAGAGGCATGGCTAGCATGTTAGCTGCATTAGCCTAACCTGTTACACTTTTGCCAGTGGTCTCTGAGGTGCAAGTTAGGCCTGTGTCACAGTCTCTTGCTCATGGAGTTACAAAAAAAATCCATTGAGACTCACAGTGTCTGGAGGCTACACTCATGATAATACAGCTAATTGGTCAATATGGTTCAATAGTTTACCAGTTATGCCATTATGGATTGGTGCAGCACAGGGATTCAGTAGGTTAACTACCTTTTGTCAGTGTTGTGAAAATGAAATGTTTGCTCATAATATGTTGAATTCATGTGAATGTGTATTTTCAGACATATTTAAAGTTTTGAAAATAACAATAACAACAACAACAACAACAACAACAAAAGACCTAGGGGCAGCAGACCCCTTGTTTAAGACCCATCCTCTTCAGTATTTTACTTTTATGGCCTATAGGTCAGGGATACAGTACTTAACTTGCTTTGCTTGGCAGTCACTTTTGCTAAATCACAGGAGGCCAGGAACCAGTTAATAAACAGATAAATATTCATGAGATAAAATTACATAAAATGATAAATGAGATCTTTCTTTGAAATTCTTGTTTTAAAAATAACTGAAAATTCACTTAAATTCTTGGTAGAAGGAGGAAGGAAACATTTAGTGCCCAACCGATACTGGATTTTGAGGGCTGGTGCTGCTTTACGGCGAAAAATTATTCTGATATTGACCTACTGGCCAATATTCTTAATTTATATAAATAAAATCCAAAATGACATATGGGCACTGAAACAGCAAACCTTAATGATTTCAAAGAGTTAAATAGAATAACTTGAGCTCAGAAAAAATATCAAATATATATAAACTGTTGCCTATTAAGCTTAAAGATAAGAGGATTACAGATTATTTTCTGTAAAAATATATCGGAGTCAAGCGCCTCTCCTGCTCTTATGTATAATGTATAGAGTTAAGTCAGCACCGTTGACATCCATCCTTCTATATAGAGATAAGTGAGTGGTAAATGTTGCTCAAAATGAACATTACTGCTGAACATGGAGCTCGTATTCACTATAATAGAACTAATAATGGAAACGCTCACCTGCTTTCCCTCTCCCGTCTCAATGTGCTGCATTGATTAATGATCCTCTCTGTTGTGACTAATACAGTTTATTCTCTCATTAGGCTACAACAAACTTTGGTACTCACAGGGAACCGTAACAGTCTCCATTATGGATTGGGTCATTACTGCTAAAATAAACTGCCCCTGTTTTGCCAGCTTCCACTCATATAGGTCCGGCCAAATAAGCTGCGCTCCCGGTTATGGATGACAGAGCGGCACACACTCCCGCTGCTCCTGTGGCTGCTTACATGATTTCCTCCTTTTAGTGAAAACACGAGGGAAAACATACCTTAACAAGCAAATAACTGAAACCATATGGATTAAACTGTGAACAAATATAAACCCCTTTGAAAACACTTATTAAGGAAAGATGCTTGGGAGGCAAATAACTTTAACTACAAACTTTC
>JAJHUR010073882.1:0-14429 GCA_027495735.1 Lutjanus campechanus
TCATTTAAAAAGATGCATTCTGTTTTAAGTTCAGTGCAGTGAGCAGGCCAGCATTCAATACATCAATACAGCAACCAGCAACCATAAATACTGTAATATTTCTAAATTTAAAGGTCAACCCTCAGATTTTGAGGTGTTTCTTTTCTTTTTACTGTTCAGTTATGCTGGAAAATATATTTTAAAAGATCAAACTCTTGGGTATTAAACCTTAAACAGGCCAACCTCCTAGTGACTGCATTTTATTAAAGTTAAATGTGCAAGAACACATGTACATTTAAATGTATTAGCTTTGATTTAGTAGAGCTACAGAGTTGACGTGTTATGGTTAAGACGCATCTTATTAAAATATTATTTAACAAATTTGTCTAGAAATAGAAAGTCTCCCAGTGCTTGAGCAGTATTCCCACCTTCTTTGAACCAGGAAGTGAGACAGGGGTCCTTAGGGTATAGCTAACCCCTTTTATGCCTGATTAAATCATGTTTTTGTAAAAATCTGACAGACTTATCAAAAATCCGGGACTAATTTTCATTAAAAAATTGATTGATTTTAAAACAAAGTTGATTATAACAGCACATTTTTATGCCTGTGTTATAAGATTGGCTGAACAAGCTATAAGAGCTGGTAATCCACTGTACCCTATGGCTCTGCATTATAAAGAAGCTAACCATGGCAGCTGTGATTCTTTAAAGATTTCTGGCATTGACCACATTGCAAACTCTGTAAGGGGTGGAGACAGATTAAAAAGGCTCTTACAGAGAGAATCTTTCTGGATATATACATTGAAAGCGACCCAATATCCAGGTTTAAATGGAGAACTGGACTTTTCTCCCTTTTTGTAAAGTGTTTGGGCTCCCTGTATTATAAGGCATATTGTTTTATTTGTTTTTGTATATTTTTTGAGGGTTGTTTTCACTCAGAGTACTTTTTCTTTATTCCTTTTTTAAAAAAAAACTAAATAAATCATATGTACTCTAAGGTCATTTAGAAAAGGTTCGAAGATGTTTTTGAGAACATAGTCATAGTCTTGAGAAATAATTGTCAGATCTTCTATCTTAATAATCTTGTTTATATAAATTTTAAAAAATTAAAACAATGAATTATTTACTTACATTTTTTTTTCTACCTGGCAGTGTTTTTCTGTCTTATACACTTTGAAGATATTACTTAAAAATTGAAACACTTTTGAATAGAAACACAATTGAATAGAACTTTAGAGATGTTTTCATCTTTGAGAATCTTTGGTATTTTGTATTATTGTTGTTATTTTTGCTATTATTGTATATTTCTCTCCTGCTTGTGATGTTTTGATGTTATGATGTTCGTTCTTTCTGCTGCCCCTAATTGATCTGCTTGCTCACCCCAATCAGGTGAAGAGATTCCACCTGGCCATGCTGATCATGTGTGTTTACTAGTGTTAAGAGGTTGTCTGAAGGAGAGTCTCTTTGTTTGTCTTGATGAAGGCCCACACGGCCGAAACATGTCGACATTTATAATCAGAACAAAGCCACGATTTAATAAAGGATTTTAATTTTTCTACTTCCTGAGTGCCTTGGTTTTTAAAATTTTCTTCCTATCACTTTTTTGATCCCCACACCGAAGAGCACCAGAAGCCACATGTTGTACTGCTTTTTTAAACTGTTTGAAGTTGTGAATTCTTGTCTGGAACAAGTGTGTTTCCTGCCACAGAGCAAGTTTAGACATAAAGAAAACTAATAACAAACCAAACCATTTTATAAACTGCATATATTTCATATATATAAATCCTTAAAGAACACATTTTTACTTAAAAAATCAGAATTAGAGTGTTGGTGTTATTCAATCATATCTAGGGCTGAAGGATTTTGAAAAAATGTGATTATTCTGACTGATTTTGCAACTGCGATACGATTTGCAATATTAGAGGAAATTTTTACATTATTATCCTCATTTTCACAGTTTCTTGTGTGACTTCTGTGGGGGATCTGTAGAATGTGGCGTGTAGGCCAGGAGACCTCCTCAGCACGACAATATTGAATCTAAAATGGTAATTTGACACACACTTTGTCTTTGATAAATATTCCAACTCCTTGCGATTGAAAATTGCAGTAGGCCATGTTGCCATTTTAATAATATTTTGATGAATTGTTCAGCCCTAATCATATCACAGGATTCAGCTTTCTGCTTGTAATGATGATAACTGATAACATTGTGTGCGTGCGTCAGAGTTTTCATCTGTCATCCCTTCTGTTTCCTGTTAACGAGGTAATAGGAGTTAATGGGAACATTCAGTGACACACTCCGTTTCCTCCTTTGAGTCCTGGAAATAAACAGAAAGCGATGTTGTATTTTGTGCAGCACTTTGGGGTCCGACATTGTTCCATTAGAGTATCATCAGAAAATAAAGGATCAGTGTCACGTTCTTTGTCATCTGGTACACACAGAACAATACAGCAGTCTCATCTTTCTCTTTGATCATAGCCAGTCACACTTTTAGCGTCTACAGCAGAGACGGTCAACTGACCATCCGGCCTGCAGAATGGACACTGATGAAAGTATTGCAATATTCATATATTTGTAGTTTTGAAAACTGCTAAAATTCCTGGAAAAAATGCTGTATTACGTTAATTTCCCACTGCTGCAGTTTCACATGAAAAGTTTCCAAGCATGGCACAAAATGGCAGCTACCTGGTCACAATCTTTCTTGTATGACAGCCAATAAACTATGTTTCTGAAAACATTTGAGGAGAAAAATAGGCAAATATTGATCCGTATTCGATCGGCACTGCCTAGTTTGACAGCTTGATATGAAGCATGCGTTTGTTTTGGTCTGAGACGCTGCTCATCTTCTCGTGGCAGTGATTATGGTTCCCTCATGTTTTTAAGGGGGCTGTTCACACTGATATATAATACTTATTTAAAGCATAATTTCTGTTTTGTAAGAAAGCAGAAATATTAAACTACAATAGGCTAATTAGGTTGAAATAAATGTGACAGTGTCTGCTTCAAAAAAACCTCTCATTTATAAAAATGCTCTTAGTCTAATACTTGAATTTATTCTTAATTTCTATCTATAAAGGTTGAAAGGTTCTGCAAAGAAAAATTGTAACTTAAGCACCTGTGATCTGTAAATCTCAACTTAACTTATTGAGGACACCTGCCTTACGATCAGCAAATTTCCCTCACATAATGAAAAAGTTGCGACCGTTTAATTTTCAAGGACCTGAGTAATAATAAATCAAATGAACAATTTTTGAAAGACAGAATGGTCTTCAAAAACTCAAAGATTCAACTTTATTTAGATCATTAAATTTATTTTAATCATTAAATCAATAAAAGATTATAAGTCAGCAAAACTTTTTTTTTTTTAGCTTATTTCAAAATTTAAAAACATTTTAGTGAAGACAGGTGCCTTGAAATTATGAGTTTTCCCAACTTTCTCTCTCTCTCTCTCTGTTTATTTTATTTTTTTTAAACGATGAATAGCCATGGACCAAAAGAGAAAAGTGAACTGTTTGAAAGATGAGATCACAGCGACAGTAGAGGAGATTGAAGCCTGAGTATGATTCAGAGGACTAAACAGTGGGCTGACAAAGACAAAGACTTTGCTCGGGAGTGAGTCACTACTAATTCTTCACACCTTTAACTGATAATTGCTGTCACATTGTTCATAAAGCTGATGCAAAGGTCACCACAGGCTTGAGCATTTTTTTCAAAACTGCAACACCACAACTTAACCAGCAGGAGAATCACTGAAGTCAAGTCTGGACTTAGAGATAAGACCATTTCCATCTTTCCGCAGTAAGGCTTTTTATTCTTCATTTTCTACTTAAGTCAAACTAGATCAAAACTGATCCTAAGTCCATTTAATAAATGAGGCCCCTCATCTACAGCAGTCATTCCCAAACACTGGGTTGTGACCCTCGGGTGGGTCACAGGAGATTTTATTTGGGTCACCAAATAAACAAAATACTATGGAAGATATTCTGTAGCACAGCTTTAATAAATCGTTTAAAATGTGTATATTATTTTATTATTTTTAATTCAGCCTAAATGCACTTATTTTGTCTCATGTATGAAGCAGGCTAAAATGTCCTGCAGTGTAAAAACAAAAAAAGTTGAGAAAAATTCAAGGCAACTTACTTTAATAGATTTTAGATTTTTTGAGCCCAACTCAAATTCTTAAGCTTTTAAAAAGTTTTACCAACTACTGCTCTTTAGTTGGGATAATTTGTTTTTCTAGATAAAATCGAATCTTTGAGTTTTAAAAATCCCCAAATAATGTGAATAATTTGTAAATACAATATTTTTTTTTGATTTTCTAAAGTTTAAAGTTTATCTAAAGGAGGAAATAAATGATCTCAACCAGATCGGCAAAACCTTTTAGGTTCGATTCAAAACTCAAAAATCTATAAGTTGCCTTGAAATTTTGAGTCCTCTCAACTTTGTTTTTAGATTAGTTTTCTTGATGAGAGGAGATAAAAACTCAGCCTAAATGCATTTATGTCTCATTTAGTTTGTGTACATGAGCCCAGATATGATAAGCTGATGTGGAAATGGGTCAGGAATGTTCATTCATGCACAAATTAACTCCAAGATTTATTGATAAGGTCTGTTGTGAATTGGGTCATGATATGTTGTGATTTTTAAAAAGTGGGTCCCAAGAAAAAAAGGGAAACACTGGCCTAAAGTAATAGAATCAGTAAAAATCCTGAGTGGAATATGATATTTTGTGACTGAGGCTGAGAGTATCTGTATTCCTGCATCAAGACGTTATGAAATATGTTTTCATTCAGATGCAGTATGTGCGGCAGTTGTTTGATCTCAGCGACCTGTTAGTGAGGCTGTGACAGGATGACAGGATGCTCAAAGCTGCACTTTGCCTATGCAAAGACTCCACACTCTTGCCTCTTGCCTGTTGTGTAAAGAGAAAATGGCTCCATGGACGTGGAGGCACAGCTGAGGTCTGGAGTTCAGAGACATAAGGTTCTACCTCTGCTGAAGATGTTTTCATTTCAGCCTCATTGAACCACATCCTGCTGCCTGCTCTGGAGCATTTCACAGCTGAGTGTGATACAGTTTGACTCAGCACATCTTCAGCTGACACATACGGCAGCTCTGAGGATCGTTAGACTGATCTACCCGAGTGGAAGAGTTCAAGTATGTCAGAGTCATGAGTGCTGGGAAGAATGATCGTGAGATGGGCTGCTGATGACAAGGACTGGCAGTGTGAAGCAGGCTTTTCATTGGACAACGGAGGTGATGAAAGACACACTGGAAGAGTGAAAAAGTGTCCTGGGTTCATCGCACTGTGTGATATTAACAAGGAAACAATAATCAGGAGAAACTAAGTCCAAACTTCTGAAAATTGTTTTTTATTTAGAACATTTTGTTTTTATTTAGAACATTTTGTTTTTATTTGGAACATTTTGTAATTTATTTGGAACATTTTGTTATTGATTTACAACATTTTGTCATTTATTTGGGACATATTGTTATATTTTGAACATTTTGTTATTTACTTATAACATTTTTTAATTTTTTAAAAGACATTTTGGTATGTGTTTGGAGCAATTTGTGATTGATTAAGAACATTTTGTTATTTATTTAGAACATTTTGTTATTTATTTAGAACATTTTGTTATTTATTTAGAACATTTTGCTTTTTATTTGCAACATTTCATTATTTATTTGGAACATTTATTTAGAACATTACAAGCAACCTGGCAGAAATATGATAGAAATAGAAATCTACAATTTTGAAGAAACTTACAAAAGCTGAAGTTCTGAATAACTGACGATGTTGACTATTCATAGGTTGGAGCCTGCATGTCTCAAAATAAGTCATGTGTATCGAGCAAGTTTGTGTTCGCCTTCAATAACTGAATTTAATTCCAACAACTAACCACTACCATTGTCAATTTCTCGTGTTCATAACAAAGCAAATTTCATGAAAACTGCTTCAGAATTCAGTGAGATAGTTGATTTTGTAGTGAAGTCTGAATCTTTCAATACACATGTATCGTATTTGTTTACCAGCAGATTTTGACCTCACCAATATGGCGACCAGCAGCCAGCAAAGTCAAGATGGTGGTGAAGTTAACAAAGCAGGGGTTCATTTATCTGGTATTGAGACCAAACTTTTCTGTGGATGTTTTTGAGCCACGACAAAGACCACAATGTGAACTGCAACAGACTCGGTGAGCCTTGTTTTTAGCTGAGCAGTTGTTGATTGACTTGTGGCTCCTACCGGCCCGTTAAGAGGAGTGAGGAGTCAGCAGTTGCTGTAAAACAGAGCGGTCAATAAAATAGATTTTTCAAGGTTTTCATACATTGTGAATAACCGCAAACATGAGAGGTCCTTGAGCGTACATAGCATAAACATGCACACAATATCAGGCTAATTGGTCTAGTAGGATGTGAGATTAGTTGCGGACAGGACAGACAGTTCTGTGCGTATGCACGCACACAAACACACACTCACACACACACATACACACAAAGGTTGTGTGTATGTGCAAAGAAGCGGTCATGGGAGTGCAGGATGTGGCGATTTTGGGGAGTAAATGTGAGAAAATGGCTGATTTTCTGGAGCGCTGATGCATGTAGATGCTGAGGAACAGGACAGCGTCCATCCAAGCATGGTTCCACCGTATGAAACAAAGCAAAAGCACAACTTAAAGTTCGTGACTATGTTCTGGATCAGCTCTGAAATAATAATGATAAAAAAAATAATAATCAGCAAAGGCTTGAAATTGCACCAAAATCATTCCTATTTATCATGAGAAAAACACCATGATGTGGTAATCACCTGTGATGGTGTGAGGCAGCGTACTTTAGTCAGAGTGTAGCCGGCTGCTGCGAGCGGAGGACTGGTGACAGTGTTAATCAGTCAACCAGTAGACATGACAGCCTTAATCAAGGCAATGAGCGGGTGGCAGCAGTGCTCGCTGGTTGAAAATCAACACCGAGTCCATTTATACGTCTCAATTGCTGACTGTGATGCATATAAATAACTTGCATGGCCCATTAGACTCATCAGACATCACACGCTGACAGAAACACACTCGGTTACACGTGTGCGCACACACAAATGCTCGGCGAGCGGCTCGCTGCGATGACACTCGCAGTTGTCAGAGTGAATTACCTGCATGTCAGAATGGAACAGATAAATTGTCGGGAGAGCACAGCAAATTGACTCGGTCAAGGCTGTTGATCTATTGTTGTAGTGCAGAGAGGACACACACACACACACACACACACAAACTCACTCTGCACACACACACATACACACACTCTGCTGCTATATTGTTCACTTCACCACTTCACTCTCTGTGTTGCCCAGAATCCATCAGCTCCAGTTGGACTACATTCCAAAGCATTTAAATCAAGAACTGAGCATCAATGTAACCATTAAAACACACACACACACACACACACACACACACACACACACACACACACACAGCTGCTCTGATGAAATGCCACCTGACAAAAATAAACCGTGCTGGCAGTTAGTATTACTGTAACATTCATGGCTCATTATGGGAAGTTTGCCTAATAAACTGCTGTTTTGTCACGTGGGAATGAATCATTTACATTTTTTGAGGTCAAAAACAGGGTTCTGGAATCTATGAATCTTGCAGCACATAAACATAACACCAAATTATAGTTTCTTCGACTGCTAACACCCGTAGGTCAAAACTGAAGTCACATTATCCAGCCTCTTCACACAGTCAGCCTCTGTGGACCAAACTGTGAATCATTTTTCTTTGCTTTCACACAAAATTCACTCAGTGACGACTTTTTCAAAATCCATGAACTTTTTTCTCCTTCACACTCCAACAAAGCTGCAAAACACTTTAAACTCAGACTGAAACAGTTTTTTGAAAAGGAATCAGTCATGTACTCATGAATAACCAGGTGCCTCTTGTTCTGTGGTGCTCTGTTATGTATTGTAGTTTGTGTCTTGTATTGTTCCGTCTGTATTTTCTCGTTGTTTGTACTTTGCATTGTCTCCTGTATGTCTGTTGCCGAGTCTTTTGTATCTTAAAGGGACGGTTCACCCAAAAATGAAAGTTTAGTCATTATTACCTCACCATCATGCCGACTGAAGGTTTAGTTTTTTAGTCCACAAAACACTGCTGGTGTTTGACAGGAAAACAGTGTTGCAGAATCTCCCAAACAATGGAAGTGAATGGTGACCAGTTTTCAAACGGAAAAAAACTACAGAAGAAAAACATAAAATGCCTCCATACTGCTCGTTTGCTGTAATCCAAGTCTTATTTATTTTATAAATTAAATTTATACCCTAAATAGGCAATGTGTCTTGGGAGATTCAGACTGTAAATTGGAAACTAAAGGTCACATTTTGGAACAATTTTTTAAAAAGTTTAATCTAGATACATAAGAAAATAGCAATTAACAATTTTTCAAAAATATCTATTTGTGCTTGCTCATTTAAGAGTTAAAGTAGAAAGTCAAAAGCGCTTTAAGTTAAAAGAAAAAACAAATTTCATATGAAAAAAAAAATGCTGTACACATCAGATTTATTACTTAATGAAAGAAATTTTTTTCAACTTTTCTGTTGTTTTTTTTAATGTTGTGATAGTTATCGTAATGTGGGCTTTGTATTGTGGTGTTATCGTGCCTTTAGATTTTGGGTGCATTAAGCTTAAAACACGTACTGTAAATATGTACACGTCTGACTTATGCAAATTTGTGTTACAGTTGGAGCTGCAGCAGGAGAAACGTGTGTGAAGTTGAGTCAGAGTTTGATGAGTCTATGTGATGTTCAGCCCTCTGAGGACCTCTGAGGTGTTTTACCTCCACAGGCAGACTGTAGACTTAAGTATGACTGCCATGCATTTGTCATGTGTAAGCCGGTTACATACACAATGTTTAGAGCCCCCAGCTAATCTCATAAAAGTAAAAAGGAGTCTAAATATGCCTGTCTGTCTATCTCTGTTTGTATGTTGATGTGTTTGCATTGGCAGGCGGCCTAAGGTGTGCTGGAATACCTTCCACCTTCCACGGCACGGACGATGAATGGATGATGTCTGAGACACAGCAGAGGCATCAGAGACCAAAGTATTTAAGACAGAAAAAAAAAAGTCTGCCTTTTTCAGGAGAGCAAGGAAAACAAATTCAATCTCCAGCAGCTTGTGCAGCACATCCAAATCATACTTTTGAACCCATAATCACACCCACAAATGCTCCAAATTTCTCTTAATGTGAATTTGGGGAAAAGCTTGAAATAAGTAAAAGCTACAGTATATCAGCTGTCACCACCTTTCTTTTCTTTTTCTCTCCCTTTCTTTTCCTCCCTCTCATCTTCCCTTTTACCCCAGCCACAAAATATTGCGTCCAATGAAGCAGAAATACCACAAAAACAGTCTTCAAAAGAGAGAAGAAATTGTCCTCTTGCTCCACTTCTCCCCCTCACGATGTTTCTTTGTTGGCCCCATCCCCTGGCGTACACCCCCGCACGCTTCAAGACCCACTTTTCCAGTTTAATTTGACCAACCTCTGAATCACCAAGTTTAATTTCCACATTACCTGACTTAACTGCCAGCATAACTGCCTGGCTCATGTTAATGTGCTATTGTCTTATTTAAAATCTTTACAAAGCTTCAGTTTTTGGCCATAACTCAGCCAATAAACTAAGCTGCACAGCGCAAATTAACATAAAAGCTATGAGAGGAAAGCGGGTGGAGTTCCTGGAGCGGGGTCCAGTTCTCCTGGCTTGTTCAGCATGCTAAGATAAAATAAAGTAGTGCAGAACTTTACAGGGCAAAGTAGGAGAGAGTGCAAATATAAAACATGAAAAAAACAGCGATACAAAATCCATCAAATCCAAAATATACAAAAAGCCAAAAATGTAAGCAAAGTTAACGGTAAATCTTCTAAAAAGATTACTTTTAGAAATATACCTGGAATGGCTCTACATGAATACTGATGGTCAGTTTCAGAGGTGGAAGTAACTAATTACAAATACGCAAATTACTGTAATTAGGTAGTTTTTTGGGGTATTTGTACTTTTATGAGTAGGTTTTCAAGTCTGTTCTTTTACTCGTATGGAAGTACACATTGCAAGATGTAATCTACGTAGTTACTTTTGAGATCATAATTAAGTGCTGAGTACAGTTTAAATTAATTTCTACACATTTCACCTGCATTTTTGTAGCCAATAAGGTGATCTGTTCACAAACAGGCCAATGAAAACCAGGACATACTGAGAAAAAAAAAGGTTTGGAATGGGGATGTGAACAATTATTCATTTATTGATTTGGAAAATTATTGTGCTATTGTGCCTCATTTGTACAATAAGTTGACTTTAATTGACAAAAATGACAAAAAAAAACTAAAAAAAATTAAAATGAGAAAGAAAAAAAATCTTTTCTATCCTATAAATTACTAATGATTAATCCAGCAATTGATTGACCAGAATACTTTGTACTTCTAACACCAGTACTTTTACTTTATTGAGTAATACTGTATAAATGTAACAGTACTTGTACTTGAGTACAGATATTCAGTACTCTTTCCATCACTGATAATTTTACTCCAATTTATTCATTTCTGCTCATGACAGAAATTATACAGTAGAGAATGATAATGTTACAATCTTTTGAGACACACAACTTTAAAGGGCCAACATTTTCATAAAAAAATCTGTTTTAAAACAAAGATGATTATAATAGCACCTATGTTATCAGTAGGTGTTGTTAGCTTTGGATTTTGACATATTTATTTGAAGTTGTGAATTCTCATCTGGGACAAGAGTGTTTTCTGACATAGAGCAAGTTTAGAAATAAAAAAATAAATAAATAAATAAATAAAGAAAGAAAACCAAAACATTAAATATATTCCATAAAAGAATACATTTTCACCAAAAAATTGGAATTTGAGTAAATATCAATAACCTTAAATGAGACAAACACAACAAACATAAAAATATGCCGTAAGTTAAGTTCACCTTAAAGCAGTTTTCAACATTTTTACATGAATGTTGAATCAAATGACTACGTGTTAAGTAAAAGGTGATAAACCCACAGAAAATGAGCAGCCCAGTGCCTCAGCCTCTTTCAGCTGTTATTTTGGTTTTACAAAGTTTAGTATTTGGTTCAGTTTCACTCATCTCAATTTCATTTCCAGCTGTTTTCAGCAACAAAGTTTTGACTTGTTAGTGTAGAAGTTAGTGCTCTGCAGGTCACTGTATGGCTAAAAAAAAAAAAAGTAATACACTCTAGTATTTTGTTGGACCGCCTTAAGCTTTGATCACACGCATTCACCATAGCATCTTTTCAGTAATCTTATGCAGTGTCACAACATTTATTTCTGTCCAGAGTTGAATTCATTTTTCACCAAGATCTTGTATTGATGATGGGAGAGTCAGACCGCTGTCTAAAGTCTTCTCCAGCACATCCCAAAGATTCTCATTGGGGTTAAGGTTTGGACTCTGTGGTGGCTTTGAGCCTGATGAATCCTGACATTGTCATGTTGGAATATGTCCGTAACATCAGGGAAGAAAAAGTCCGTTGATGGAAAAACCTGCTCATTCAGTATATTCAGGTAGTGAGCTGACCTCATGTTTTTTGGACACACATCACTCTGGAACAGGGTAAATCTGGACTCATCAGACCACATGACCCTTTTCCATTGCTCCAGAGTCCAATCTTTATGCTCCCTAGCAAAGTCAAGCCTTTTTTCTGATTATCCTCACTGATAAGTCGTTTCCTTAAGGCTACACAGCTGTTTAGTCCAAATCCTTTGACTTCTCTTCACACTGTGTGTGTGGAAATGCTCTTACTTTCACTGTTAAACATGGCCGTGAGTTCTACTGTTGATTTTTTATGACCTGATTTTATCAAACGTTTAAGTGACCTCCGATCACGATCATTCAAATTTTTTTTCAGACCACATTTCTTCCTTGAAGATGATGCTTCACCACTATCCTTCCAGGTTTTAATAATGTGTTGGACAGTTCTTAACCCATTTTTAGTCCTTTCATCAGTCTACTTAGTTGTTTTCTTTGCTTGATGCAGGACAATAATTTGAGCCTTCTGAAACAGAGGAACATCTTTTCCACAAACACAGGATATGTCTTCTGACATGGTTGTTGAAGAAATGAGAAGCTCCTCACTGCATCAGTTAGGGTTCAATAACTTGTTGCCAGCTAAAACATATTAATGACTGCAGTAATTATCCAGTGGAAGGCTCTGACCTCTTTGCTTAGTTAAATCCAGCTGGTGACTTTTTTTGGCCAGGCAGTGTCTGTTAGTGAGAGTGAATGTTGGACTTATGTAAGAAACACAACTCTGAATGAATGCTGATGTTTCTCTCTGTCTGTTGGGTGTGTAAGGAGGCAACTATTTGCAAACAAATTGCGCACAAATCTTATAAAGTGATAGCATCTTAATAGTACAAGATGTTTCTGCTGCCCCCAACTTGCCAAAAAAGTTGCTGTCAGAATATAAACAGAATTAACCTGGCTCCTGACATCTGAATTACCACCCACAAGAAGTCTGGTATTATCCCCATTAACAGGTGTACAAACAACTGACCAATCAGTGCATCGTCCTACCTATCCTACCTAGCTCCAGCTAACTGGCTACATCATTAAAAAATAGCAACGGAATTGCTACAAAAATGGTGCAAACTGATGTCAACAAAGCTATACAGCTTGTGAGTCAACTTACAAAACTACTAGCTAACTGAGCTAGCAAACTACTAGCTCATAGGACCAGTGTGTAGGATTCAGTGGCATCTAGTGGTGAAACTTGCAAATGCAACCATCTGAATACCGCTAAACACAGCAATCCTTATTTTCAGGTGGTTATACATATATACTGTTGATGTCACATGGCTTTTGTTATGTTGGTCTTGTAAGTCTCTTCAGTGATGTCCAGAGGTGGCAAAAGTGCACACATTTTTCACTCAAGTAGACGTACAGATACTTGTGTTAAAAAATACTCTGATACATGTAAAAGTAGTGATTTAACTTCTTTACTTAAAAGTTAAAAAGTACAGGCTCTGACATGAACTCTGAAACTAACTGAACCTCACCTTTTATCCCCCATGTCTGTTACTGTACATCTTGTTATGTAATTATTGGTCAGCTCACATCTTTTTCATCTTGTGATGTCTTGTAATTTTCACATTTGTGGTAAATAGGTGGTAGCAGCCATTAGCCGGTTATCTTGGTTAGGTGTGCAGCTAAGTGGACCTATTAGCTGACTCTGGATGCTTGGAGCACAGAGGAAATGACGGCATTCACAGCGCCGGCACGGAGCGAGAGAAGTGAGGAGTTGTCCAGAGTTCATGGAGTTCATGAGTTTGTGTTGCGTTAAAGAAACTTTCCCCATCTTTGGACTTTTCTCCACCAGCACTTACTCTCAATTCTAATTCAGCGAGCCTCGACTTCACGTTGGATGATGAATGCTGGATAAGTTGTCCCTGTGCTCTACTGTATAACCAGCCTCTCTGCCTCTCCAGACACTTCTCTATAAATGCCGACCCACTGGGCTAATTTAATAAAAGCCTTTTCTATGTTACCACAGAGACACACCAGGTAATTACACCCACAGCCTGGCCCGCACGCACATGTTATTATGGGATACAGAATTGATCTGAGCGTGCCCAGGGGTTGCCAAGGGAGACGGATGGCCACTGCCAAGTGTCTTGTCTCCCGTGGCCATGGAAACGCAAGGCAAACGAGTGCATTAACGAGGCGTCTGCTAACAACACCCTCCACACGCACAAACACACGACTGAAAGGACAGTTTGGCTAATTTGGTCTTTAATCGAATAGCCAGATTAACATGAGACAAGACTCCTCTTCGTCTCTGACACCTGTTCAAACAGCAGCCACTTCATTTCAATCCACGAGTCAACACACTCATCAATTGTTTGGCCTTTTAGGTGCGCAAGAGAAAGAATGAAGTAATGGAAACGAGCAATAGAGAATGAGAGGGAGAGAAAGAAAGCACGCTGCAACCTTTTAAAGCCTTCATTTAAAGCCCTGGTGTGTTTTTAACTTGTTTCATTATTAAGACAAGGTGGAGAGAGCCAGAGAGGATCTGTGTGTGTTATTTCATTATTAGTGGGGGAGGAGGGAGCCGAGTGAAGAGCACCAATTGTCCAAAGACTTTTAATTGGATTGCTAAAGCGCTTTCTTAATTGAGTTCTGTATTCTTGCTAATATAAAAGGCTACATCTTTATGTTGTGTTGTGCTAACACACACACAGGCAGGCACGCACACGGACCCACACCTAAATTGAACCCAGGGGGTCAAGGGGAGCAAGAGGAGATGAGATTTGATGAGTTGAACGCCGGACGCTTCAGCAAAAATTCAATTTAGACGCCCTTAGATTGACTGGTTAATTTCTAACAGCTTACCTATAATAGCTTTCCTTACTGTCGCCTTAATTAAGTTCTCACATTAATGCT
>JAJHUR010073882.1:14449-42725 GCA_027495735.1 Lutjanus campechanus
AACAAAGTTGTCTCAAGACACTTTACATATAGAGTAGGTCTAGACCACACTCTATAATCATATTTACATCCGACAATTGAAACAATCCCCACATGAGCAAGCACTTTACACCACTTTACTTAAAAGTTAAAAAGTACAGGCTCTGACATGAACTCTGAAACTAACTGAACCTCACCTTTTATCCCTCATGTCTGTTACTGTAATTATTGGTCAGCTCACATCTTTTTCATCTTGTGATGTCTTGTAATTTTCACATTTGTGGTAAATAGGTGGTAGCAGCCATTAGCCGGTTATCTTGGTTAGCTGTGCAGCTAAGTGGACCTATTAGCTGACTCTAGATGCTTGGAGCACAGGGGAAATGACGGCATTCACAGCGCCGGCACGGAGCGAGAGAAGTGAGGAGTTGTCCAGAGTTCATGGAGTTCATGAGTTTGTGTTGCGTTAAAGAAACTTTCCCCATCTTTGGACTTTTCTCCACCAGCACTTACTCTCAATTCTAATTCAGCGAGCCTCGACTTCACGTTGGATGATGAATGCTGGATAAGTTGTCCCTGTGCTCTACTGTATAACCAGCCTCTCTGCCTCTCCAGACACTTCTCTATAAATGCCGACCCACTGGGCTAATTTAATAAAAGCCTTTTCTATGTTACCACAGAGACACACCAGGTAATTACACCCACAGCCTGGCCCGCACGCACATGTTATTATGGGATACAGAATTGATCTGAGCGTGCCCAGGGGTTGCCAAGGGAGACGGATGGCCACTGCCAAGTGTCTTGTCTCCCGTGGCCATGGAAACGCAAGGCAAACGAGTGCATTAACGAGGCGTCTGCTAACAACACCCTCCACACGCACAAACACACGACTGAAAGGACAGTTTGGCTAATTTGGTCTTTAATCGAATAGCCAGATTAACATGAGACAAGACTCCTCTTCGTCTCTGACACCTGTTCAAACAGCAGCCACTTCATTTCAATCCACGAGTCAACACACTCATCAATTGTTTGGCCTTTTAGGTGCGCAAGAGAAAGAATGAAGTAATGGAAACGAGCAATAGAGAATGAGAGGGAGAGAAAGAAAGCACGCTGCAACCTTTTAAAGCCTTCATTTAAAGCCCTGGTGTGTTTTTAACTTGTTTCATTATTAAGACAAGGTGGAGAGAGCCAGAGAGGATCTGTGTGTGTTATTTCATTATTAGTGGGGGAGGAGGGAGCCGAGTGAAGAGCACCAATTGTCCAAAGACTTTTAATTGGATTGCTAAAGCGCTTTCTTAATTGAGTTCTGTATTCTTGCTAATATAAAAGGCTACATCTTTATGTTGTGTTGTGCTAACACACACACAGGCAGGCACGCACACGGACCCACACCTAAATTGAACCCAGGGGGTCAAGGGGAGCAAGAGGAGATGAGATTTGATGAGTTGAACGCCGGACGCTTCAGCAAAAATTCAATTTAGACGCCCTTAGATTGACTGGTTAATTTCTAACAGCTTACCTATAATAGCTTTCCTTACTGTCGCCTTAATTAAGTTCTCACATTAATGCTCTAGCTGGGGATCGGCGCTCTTTAGAACCTGTTAACGCACATTTCCCTGGTGGTCAGAGCACACACACACACCCACACACGCACAACACACACGCCTAGAAGAGGTGAGGCGAAGTGGAGAAATTAAAAACACAAAACCTTAGCCTCACACGCGCGCACACACACACACACACACACACACACACACACACACACACACACACACACACAAATTGATAAGGTAAAGGGGCCCTCAGGAGCTGCACCTGAAAACACAAACGGCCAAACTCATCTAATATCATTCCTCGGAGATTAGGGCCGCATGCACATATGTTTTCCAGCCGTGACGAGAAAGGAAATATGGCCTCTCACAGAGTTGCAATCATAGACCAAATTTATTCTAAATTGTTTTTCATTTATGTTCCGCCTGTTTTTCTTTTTTTTTTCTTTTTCTTTTTTACTGCTGGAAAGTGAACAGAGGGAAAGCGCTGACATAGAGAGTTCATTTGTACCTCTCCTACCTGTAGGCTATACAAGGAGCATCTGCCACAGCGTGCTAAAACATGAAATTCAATCTTGTAACGTGGCTGGAGTGGTTTCCTCGCTCCACTGCGTAGATCTGAGTCTGGGAAGTAAAAAGGGGAGAGCATCCAGCCGGCTCCGGCAGGTTAAAATAAAGTCTGAATGTAAAATAGACTCAATTGAATTCCAATTGGTTTCACTGAAGGAGTTTGCAGATTCCATTTGGAACCTGTTGGTGAGGCGTATTAACTTTGTATTACCACTTTACACTTAAGTGTATGAATTGATCAAGTGGATTTAATGAGTTTAGCTCTGTTCTCTCCCAGCTGAGAGGCTGTGCTCAGGTTAGTATCTGTACACACCGGGGGCCCTGTTCCTAGAAAGGTCTGACGATCGAAAGTGATCTTCCCTCAGCTGGATGCCGTAATGCTCGTCAGGTTTATAGCTGGCATATGCACATTGTCTGCTGGTATTACCGTAACTGCTGGCTGAAAATCACCTCATATCAAACACTTGTGCTAGTTTCTTTGCACAGAGATGATGAAGTTTCCATCTGTGAGTTTAAAGCCTCCATGAAAAGTCAAAGCGTGATGTTTCTGTCTTATCCACAAAATATAAAAGTGCTAATCCTGCAGGATGTGCACATACGCACAATGTGGTGCAGTGAAGGAATGATTTAAAGCCTCTGGAAATGTGGCTTCAAATGGTAAAAAAGCACACATCATATCAAAGTTGAGTGTCTCAGTTGCCACCTGCCTTGATCAGAAACAAAACTCGGTAATGGCAATGGCAGGAGAAAGAGAAGATAAAATCTCATGATATTATAATTAATAAAACCTCTATAATTCCAGGTAGGCTTTTAATGTTGGATTGTTTTTATCAGGGTGAAAAATGTATATTCTGCCCCTGAACCCAGAAAGAAATCTCACTTAGGAGTTTTTAATCTGTATTTCTATAGACTTTGTGATTGGTCTGTGAAATGCATTGCGTAACTTTACAGGTTATAACGCCCAATATCAGTAATGTGTTTTAAAACTCATAAGAAAATATTTCAGCATAGTTTTATGTTCAGCACAGTTACATGGTTAAAATTAAGGCTGCAACTGATGATTGTTTCCACTGTCAATTGATCTGTCGAGTATTTTCTGAATGAATCGATTAATAAATCCTGTCACAATCTTGTTTGGTGAATAAAAGGTCCAAATATATGTCACTATAGGGCCGGCAAACACCTGTCAATTTAAAGTAATCTCCAGTGTATAAAATATGTTAAAAAAAAGCCCTGTCCCTTGTGTTGTAGGTACTCATACAGTATATACATATATTCTTTGCATTGTCGCTCTGGGGAAGTGCAACATAGGGAGGGCTCACCGGGTCGTGACTTTTTCCACATATAAATTCAGCGATTTTTTCATATAATTTGCCTAACACTACCTATAGCACCATCGTGGAAAACTACAAAGACATTGTGAGTTTTTTTGTTCGAAATCCCATCACATAACCACCATCAGTAAACTATGGGACCTATACTTGGCTCCTGCTGCCCAAGATGGAGGATTATTTCTGAGGTGAAGTGTGACGAAAAGTCGGTTGGGACGACTGACCTGGTTGCAACTTTTCCACATATAAATTTAGCTAATTTTCACATTTAAGTCGCCAAAAACACAGTCTGCTGCCACATTACTGATGTTTGTTCTTCCAACATAATTGTGTGGAGTAAAGTGTGGGATATTTCTCTTTTTTTTTTATTTGAAAGCCCAGCGTTATCTGTTGAAGGACCTGTTGTTGTCAGACCCTCAGTGTGACTCGGGAAGCAAACCAAGTGAAATGTTGATGGATGTGAATCATTTTTGTTCTAAAATTGACCCAAAGTTAGTTTCTCCTCTTTTGAGATCCACTCCATCATGGCTATTACAGTGCTGTTTTTGTCTGATGTTTTTAGAAATATGTTCTAAAAAGCTACAAACTCCACAGGTATCGAATTAAAGAGGAAGTTGTGTTTCTGTTTTTGAGACAAAGCTGTTTGTTTGGGTTGAGTGGGAAAAGTCTCATTCAAGTGAGGATTCTCAGTGAGCTGCAGCAACTTCTAGAGGGTTAAAAAGATAGAGAGAAAAAATATACAGACTATGTTGTAGTATTTTACTGTATCTATCCAGTACAACATGATAAATGCCTGGTTTGAACAGTTTTCACTGTGCATCAATGACTCAAATCACAGCCTCTCGATGTCAGCCATGAAATGTTTCTCTTCAAAACAGAGAAGACAGAGACTGAAAGAGAGACGGCCAATCAGTTCATGGCTGTCGAGCAGCAGATAATAGTGGTGTTATTGAGTAACAACCAAACTAAGCACGGCTGAACTCATGAAAACATGTCCTATCAACTTGGACCTTTACACCTCGCAGCTGTTTTGTCTTGGGTTCGTGCACAGTGCAGAATAATCAGTTTCCATTCTTCCTGGACCCAAGAAAAGCCTTATTATTAAGCTGAAAGGCTTTTTATGATGAAGAAAAAGTAGTTTATCTTGTGAAGCTTCCCCTGAGTAAAATGCCAAGTCCACTGTGGCTGCAGGATGAGAGGTGTTTTGTTTTTGTTTTTTTTAAGGATCTGCAGATAAATGGCTCATGAGCTGCCTTGATGGTAAGTTGATATTTATTCTTTTAATTAAAGGCATAATTCACCCAAATATGAAAATTCAGTCATTATCTACTCACCGTCATGCTGATTGAGGATCAGGTTTATTTTGTTAGACCGCAAAACACTGCTGGAGTTTCACAGGAAAACAGTGTTGCAGAATCTCCCAAACAATGGAAGTGAATGGTGACCAGTTTTCAAATGTAAAAAATAATCTGCTGTCATCCAAGTCTCCTAAAGCCCCAATATGCAGTGTGCATGTGCACGTGAACATGGCTCCAAGCTAAGGATCTACAGTGAAGATTCAGGCTAAAAACATGCTGTAAATAACATTTTTGTAGTCAGCTTGGCATACTGGTGCTTTGGGAGACTTGGATTATATCAAACGAACAGCATGGACATTTTCTAGTTTTAGTCTTGCATTTTTCTTAAGTTTGAAAACTGGTCACCATTCACTTCCATTGTTTAAGACATTATGCAACAGTGTTTTCCTGTGAAACTCCAGCAACATTTTGTGGACTAAAAAACTAAACCCGACCTTCAATCAGCACGAAGGTGAGAAGATAATGATGGAATTTTCATTTTTGGGTGAACAATCCCTTTAAGTGTATTTCACAATAACCTTATATAATATTATTTTTTCTCAGGTATGTGAGTGTGGGTATTGTGTAAAAAATTATGATATTCAGATGTTAATGGTGGCAATTACAGATCTGTGACACATATATATAAATAAATACATAAATGAATAAATAAATTCTGATGAACAGAATCTGCAAAGTTCTTGAAAGTTCAACTCAAATTAAAGTTTGCAGTGTGGTGTGTGTGTGTGTGTCTGAGAAAGAGAAAGAGGACGTGCTTCTATATTCATTACACATAGTTAAAACATAACATCCAGTTATCTTAACTATTATCTTACATTACGCAAAATATAATTTGATCTTACGTTCATATGGGGAGAAATTAATTAGAGCCCCAGAGCTCCCACCAGTTCATCCATACTGTGAGGAGATGGAGATGATTTTTTCCTCTTTTTTTTTCAGCTAGTGTTCTCTATTCAAAGCAGACGTTCAAGTAAAAAAAATGAGTTCTTGTTCCACATCCCTGTGATCTCACACAGCTCATTTTTTTCATTTGTGAACATGAGCGAGTGTCTCTCACAGCTCTGCAGCTGATCCGTGTTCAGTTATTGATCAGACACCCAAGAGATCACAGGAACAGAGCAGAGATCAGTTCTGTTTCGGGATAATGTTACAAAATTATACTGTAAAATTCTTCTCCTTTCCCAGGGATATTCTTTATACTTCAACACACTGTACTGGAGAGTATTTGTGTGATCTTCAAAGAAATAATAATGAGAACAATAACAAAAATAATGTGATACTAATATTCCTCTGAATTATTCAAACAAAATTTTAGTTTATGACATTTTATGATCACAATCAGGTGGCCCAACTTGCAGTTTGTGAAAAAAAAAAGAAATAAATAAATGAGAGAGACAGAGAGAGATATTTGTATTCAGGAGTGCTCGTGTGAGGGCTGGGATATGCTGAAATGTCTAGTTGTAATTTCATGCTCATCTCGCCCTACAAACACCATGACCGGTGGCTGTTAAAGTCAGGAAACCTGTCCAGACACTGCAGAGACCACGGCAAAATGACTTCTCATCTCAGACAACCTGTCTAACATTACACATACACCATCTGAATGACAGACATTCATTTAAAAATGTGTCCATAACAAGTGGAATTCATTGTTACCCATTTCTAATCAAGTACAGTTATAAATGGCTCTACTTCGATGATGAGTGCACATTAAAAGAAAAGTGTTGGCCTTCAGTTCTGTACACAGATGATTACTGACTGAAGAGGCTGTGGTAATATATTTGTTTGTGAAGAGTTTATATTTGGTCTTTTTATTTTTTTGCCATCTGCTGGCTATGAGGGGGGAGATTTCAGAATAAAAGCCATGTTATGCCCTCAATTTGTTGATACAATTTTTCCAAAACTTGGCTGAATGCTTTGGTTTGGACCCACTGATGTTCCACCAGTATTTTTAGGAGAGGGAAACCATGGCGTTGTTGTTCCACAGTTTTTGTTGCTGTTGTTTACATTTATCCTGCATACTTAAAAAGTGCACCACAGGAACTGTTTCAGGTTATCAGTCGTCTCATCTGGTGGCTACAAAGACCTCCTCCATCCCCATTTTGGTGTATGAGACCACATTTTGGCAGGACTGTTTTGAGTGCAAAGACCATGTCCAGAGATGTTGCCACCCAGAAGAACCACATCAACTTTGTCACCTTGTCAGCTTTCAGTCAGGTGACGAGGAAGCAGACACTGCCTGAGCAAGACTGAGAGCTGGTGTTAAGGAGGCAATGATGAGGAACATCAGCAGAGACTGAAGAAAGACCTCGACACCAACGTACCAAAGATATGTGGCAGGCGATCCAGAACATCTCAGTCTAGATAAGCAGGAGCAGCCCCTTTATGTGTGAGGCCATGTTACCTGATGAGCAACAAATTTTATGCTGGATTTGACTTTCTCAGTAAAGAGTCAGCTGTTAAATCTACTCCACATCCAGAGGATGTGAGAAAAATCCTACTGAGAGTGAATAAAGCTGCTGAGCCTGATAACATCCTGGTCCGTATACTAAAAACATGTCTTTAACATGTAACAGGTGAGTGTTCCCACCTGCTTCAAGACAACCACCATCATCCCTGTGCCTGAAAAGTCTGCAGGACTACCCCCTTGTGGCACTCACCCCAATTCTGATGAAGCATTTTGAGAAAATGGTTCTCCAGCACATAAGGGACAACATTGCAGCCAGCCCAGTTTGCATTCAGAACCAACAAATCCACAGGAGGACTACAGCTACATCAGAATGCTGTTTCAGCTCAGCATTCAACACAATCTCTCTCATGAAGCTGATTGACAAATTGAACACTCTGGGCTTGAGCACCACAGTCTGTAACTGGATATTAAACAAAGAGAAGCCAGACAGTTTGGAATGGAGGCTCCATCTCCTCCACTCTAGTGCTCAAGACTGGAGTCCCACAGGGCTGTGTGCTCAGTCCCCTGCTGTTCACGCTGTTCACACATGACTGCAACCCATGACATGGACAGAACTCTGTTTTGAAGTTTGCAGATGACACCACCATCATCGGCCAGATTTCACACAACAATGACACGTCATATCGGGAGGAAATTGACAGACTTGCAGAGTGTTGGACAGAAAACAACCCACTGCTCAACATTAATTTCAGGAAAAGTCACACACCCTTGTTTACATCATTGGTGGAAATAGTTCAGGCTGATGGGCATGAGCACCATAGCGGACCTGTCACGGACATCACACATCTTCACTCTGCTTAAGAAAACTCAGAAATTGGTTTATTTCTTAAAGACAAGTAAACTTGTACAACAAGTACAAACTTGTACAAGTCAACTGTAAACATCACAAACTGGCATCATGGGATGTACAGGACAGGAGGACTCTGCATGCAGTGGGTGATTAAAACCACCCAGAACATCATTCTTAAACATCTGCCTAGCATCAGGCCTGGTCAGGTCTTCAGTTTTTCATGTGTAGCGTAAAGGAATTCAACCTGCATTTTGTTGTGCAATCTTGTGTTGTAGACTGACAAATAAATGAACCTTAAACCATGAACCTTAATCATAGTTTATTTGCCATAACCACAATCTTTCCCTTGAATTAAAAAAACCCCTCAACATTCTGTTTGCCATTTCGACTTTGCAAGCAGGCATTCAGACTGACAACAACTCTGTGTTCAAGCAACATAAGGGGCTGCGTTGGTGGTGTGTTGCCTTTGTTACTGGTGATACATGAAATACAATCCAGGAAGTCCATTTTGAGAAGTAGAACTGGAGCTTTTATCGGATACAAAAACATAGCGCAAATATCACATTTTAGGGGAAATGGTACAGTGGCTGTTGTGAAAAGAATGAAATCTCTTGCAACCAGACTGAACACTTATTTTATACAATGCAAATTTAAATTGGGTGATTATCAACACATTAGCTTTGGTTTGTGAGCTTACAACCATATTGGCTACACTCCCTATAGTCCTACCTGCTGGTGTAAAACTGGTCTCGACATTACACTCCACGGTGTCACATCCCATAATGCCAGCGACCCTATAAACCAGACAATCTGTGTATGTGTAAATGCGTGCGTGTATGGTAATTAGTTTCTTTGTGCGTCTTTGTGTGCATGCCTCCTGGCCTCTGTGTATGTGTGTGCGTTGTCAAGAAGTAGAGTTTTACAGGCCAGACCCTGACATAAAGCCTTTAGCAGCCTGTCATGGAGCTTTATAAGGTTAAACTGAACAAGGCCTAATCCACACCCAGAGAACATGAGGTAAGCGAGAACATGTGTCTGTGTGTGTGTCCGTGCATGTGTGCGTGTGTATGTGTGTGTGTGTGTGTGTGTGTGTTTGAAAGAGAATAAAAGACAGGGAGAGAGAGAAAGAGAGAGAGAGAGAGAGAGAGAGAGAGAGAGAGAGAGAGAGAGAGAGAGAGAGAGAGAGAGACTGGCATTCAAAAAGAGCCTGATCTGGACTGGCTGGCTGACATCTTTGTTCATCTTGGCTCTGTAGCAGTAGAGGTCTTGTGTGTGTGTGTGTGTGTGTGTGTGTGTGTGTGTGTGTGTCCATGAAGGGCATACTTTTTAAAAAGAAAAAAAACACTGCATAAAGATTATCCAAATTTTCACTTGAGCATTTGCCTGTGCCAAAAAGTGAAGTGCTGGATGAAGGAGCAGGGTGAATTTCACTCTAATTACACTGATTCTTTCTCTCTGTCTCCTTTTTCCTCGGAATATGTAGAAATAATAATAAAAAACACACTACGCTGATATGAAATATACTGCCTGGGAGCTAAAAAAGTGCAGAAGGAAAAAAAAACTCACAATCTCAAATTTTCTCTGATTGCCCCATTAGCTCAGTTAAAGGTGTAATTACCGAAACTCCTAATCTTTAATCATCTTTTAATTACCATATCATGTAGTCATTATAGCAGCTCCTGAAGGGAGGAAGTTAAACTTTCTTCTTTGGTGTTTAAGGGTAATTATTTGGGCCCTGAATACTTGGCTGAGTGCAGACATTTTCTTAGGTGTGATGATACACATCTCCTGCACCTTCATTCCATTAACCAGCTCTTTGATTTCACACCATCATTATCTGCTGGTAATATTGGGCTAATAATCTCCCTCACAGTATTATGGTAATCTTTAATATTAACATTAAAAAGCCAGAGTTTTTTTTTTCTTTTTTTTCCTACAAAGATGTGTTACTTTTATTGGATCGTACACTTTGGCTACAGTCTTTTTTTTCCAGTATTTATATGGAACTTTTGGAGAAAAACGATTTTATCATTTGTATTGTTATCTGGCTGGAGTTTGGCTTTAAGGTCCATTTTGTAAGTATTTATTAGCAGTTATTATTTTAACTGTCGACTGTTTAATCCGCCAGTAAGTGAGCAGCCTTGTACAGAGCTTACGCTGACATTTTGAGGACAGAGTCGATGCAGTAAGCTTACCAAGTTTACAAAAAAAAAAGAAAAAGAAAAAACAGTTTTCACTTGACATCCGGGGTCCAGGTTCAGCCGAGCAACATGGGTTCTGAGCCGACGTCTGTGACAGACAGAAACAGCTGTCAGAGCAAAGCAGCCCATGTCTCTTAACCTTAGAACATAATTCACATACTAATTCCCCCGATTAAATTCTACACGGGGCTATTTTGGATGTTTTAAAAATGGAAGGAATTTGCTGCGTTATGGTTGATCCGAGTTCTTTGACTGTAAGTGTTTGTACATCAAGTGAACATGTCCAAGCAAGAATATGTACTTAGTATTATGCTAAGACACTGGCATACAGATTATCTGCACATGGAGGTTGTGATTGTACTTCACAATTCTTTAGACCCAAAATGACAAAATGAGTTTTTTGACACTTTCTTCCAGAAGAACCCATCTGAGCGTCTCGCTCCTTTGGTTGGATGGAAACACACCGGCACTTTAGTTTTAGTTTTTGGGAAACTAAAAGCACTAAACTTCATCACCTACAAGTTACCCTCCTCCTCTTGCAACAAAAGCACTTTTGTTTAAGATGAGTAAAATGTTGTACTTTTAGTTAAATATAAATAAATAACTCTCATCTGCTGACTTTTGACTAATTCTTATTAGGGACTTTTTTGACCGGGGCAGCCCAAGTGGAGCACTGATTTATGTAAGGGGTGCCATGAAGCATACCATCTACTTTAATTACCTACATTATAGAATCTTACAGTTTCTTATTCCCGTGTTTAAAAAATTGTATTTTAAAGCTAAATAGTCTTAATTAATCACAGCACAAGTTGACACCATATAAAACAAATATCCTCAAAAAAGTCCTCAAAAGGAAACTGTACCTTCATCCTCAGGCTGTGCAACTCCTAAATTCATCCTCCACTCTCCATCATGAAAATACTAATTTTTACTATTTATTATTTAAATAGTTGATCAATTTATTATGTGAGCTAAATTAACCTAGTAAAAAATAAAAGTAGGCTTCATACAAAAGAAAACAATGCACACATTGCTTGTGAAATCTGTTGCCAGTGAACATTTACTGATACATTCAGTATCAACATTTTTCCAACTTGCCAGGTACATTTCCTTCCATTATATTCCATTATATTAAAGAAAATGTATTTCTGTTGGTATCATGTTTTCCTCCAGACATCCAGACATTTACTGGACAAAAATAGCTTTCAAGTAGACTCCATTAAAATTACACAGGAAGAAAATAGTATGTTTGTGTCTAGTTGCTAATTTATTTTATTCTCTTCATCTATACACCATTAGTAAAACTGGGGGTCATTATAGATACGCAGGTTGAAAAAAACATTCATGGACATTCCACTTTACTGTGCATGCAAGAAGAAAAAAATAGACAAAAAGAAGGGGGCTGTGCAGTGGGGTGCAGACTGTTAGATGTACGTTTGTTAAAGTCTGTGTAAAAGAGAAACCATGTTGTGCTGAATTGTGTGGTTAGATCGGTCAGCTGTTGTCCAGAATTTTTGTGTTCAGGATTTTTTTGGCAGACCTGAAAAAAAAGCTCAGTGATGTGCCAACACCTCCCCCTCCCCTCCCCCTCCCTAAAAGTCTGTTACAAGCGTACCCTCAGTGACTCTCTCAGTCCAAATCAGCCCAGCAGTTCACTTCAGCTCACTTCAGTTCCAACAAATTGACACAGAGGGAAAAAAAAAACAAAAAAAAACCTACCATCCTGTCACCGTCCTCTGGCTCTGGTGACTCATACACATCTGGACACGTCCGATAAAGCTGCTAGACGGAGCGTCCATGTTTCAGGTTGTAGCAGAGAAGCAGAGCAGAGAAAACTGCTAATTTTTTCATTATTTTGAGGCTTGATGGAAAATGGGAACAAATCTCCTGTCCTCATGTGGTTTGACCAGAAGACTTTCACCACGTAAAAAGAACGTCCCACTAGCGCAGACGAGACAGCAGCAGAGCAAATGACTGATTACAATTCACAGCAGCAACCAAACACCTCCACTGAAGCTTCATTTACATTATGCCACTATGTCATCACAATATGTAAATGCTCATTGATTTGGATATCAGCCGAACATTTAAGTGATCAAACAGGCTTTGACTGCTCGCCCAACAGCAGTAACACGCAGAGTTTTACAGCGCTGACCTTAAAGTGGGGTCAGGTTTTACCGCCTACATCTTCATTCACTGTTTCTCTGATCATTAGGCTGGAAAGGATGTTTTTGTCATTGGCTTTGATGATTATTTCATCAACTATACGGAACTTCTGCCGACTTTCACTGCGGGATGAAAGAAGGACGTGGAAGTACAATTTAAATCAAACAAAATTTGTCTACAATCCCATAATTGCCTTGTGTTTTTTTCTTATTGAAATGCTGTGTGTGTGTGTGTGTGTGTGTGTGTGTGTGTGTGTAAATTACCACAAAAGTAGTACTTAATTGGAACTGGTCGAGATCAGATTGCTCGCTGTAATGAAGTAACGTTTAATCTGTTTTTCCCTGTTAATAAAATAAATGTAATCCTATTTCTGGTGCTGCTTTTCTCAACCTAAAGGTGGATGTACATCTGGCACATAATTAATATGGATACTGACAGTATAGAGACATTTTCATTCTCTATACCTCTTCATATTCATATCCATCCTGGTGATTATTTCCTGTGAAGTTTAATTACGGTCATTTTTAACGAGACTGGTCCAACCCTGCAGTTGTTTTGGCAGCCATTTTAAAAATGTCCACCAGGGAGACATTATGCTAATTCTCTGATAGTACTATTGCTAAAAGCACTTATAATTAGCACATGTGTATGCCAAATTTCTGTCTGTGAATAATTAGCAAATGTGTATGCCAAATTCCCCTCTACAGTGCATGATTGTGTGTACTGGCTGGTGTTATGAAAGGCAATGCAAAAACTCAAAAACTCAAGTTTTTAACCTACATTGAGGGACCTTCAACATGTTCTATTTTTTAGATTTGTGACACAGACAGATTTATATAATGAGTTTAATGGTCTAAGTGATTTAAGTTTATGGCCTAAATGATCAGGGTTTCCTCATTTTGTTTCAGAACTGAGAAACGATAAAAATAAAAGGATGAATGGTAAAATGAGAACCTCGAAGAAGTGAAAATGGTTTCTGAAGCTGTTTAAAAACACATTTTCATCTTGACAGAGCACAAACTGTCATGGATCATGCAGGGCAATTAATGTAATTCAAATAAAAGCATGGGCAACATCACCCAAACTGGCACGATTTTTTTTTTTTTTTTTTAACTCTGACAGCATCAAATCTCCTAACTCCCTCCAGGCTCACTACTGCTGCCACATTAGCATTACATTTGCATTAGATTAGTGTTGCAAAAAAGTCGACAAGTTGAATCCGCAGCTGTCCTGCCATCATCTAGAACCAATATTGATACAGTAAGACTGCTGCTTTAAAAAACACAGAGAGGAACGCTGACAGGGCTGTGCTGAAAACACGGGCGCACGCAGCCAGACACATGGGAGGCCTGCATACACAATGAAACATGTGTCCCAGGTTCGGTGTAGCATCAGGGCTGAATCAGGAGAATGAAAACTTGAGCTGACACTAACATTTGTAAAGAATTGAGGAAGGGATGAAGAAAAGGAGGAGTGAGGAAGAGATAAAGAGATTTTTTGAAAAGAGTTTTACAGGGGATGGGATTAATGCAAAAGATAACTAAGGTCAAAGAGCCTAAAGACAAGCATGAAGGGGGGGGTCAGGAATCTTTGTGTCTGGCTTAGTTCCATCCCGACAGGTTTGTTCTGACATAAAAAGCAGCTCATTCTCTTCAATCTGCGTACAAACATCACAACTTTAGACTTTCACAGTGTGCGCAGTGAATATGCAAGTCCAATTTTGCAAGCAAGATTTCTGCCAGAAAGCCTTGAAGGCTAACTTTTCCCATGTGTGATCAACACAAGAGGTGCAATGATGCCACTTTTGTCACGTGCACCCTCAGCCCTCATGCATAAAGGGAGCTTAACAGCTTTTTAAAAACCTGTACGCCAGTCTATGTAATATACTCTATTTTATGGGCGGCACTAGCTCAGTCTGAAAGGACTTGGCTTAGGAACCAAGGGGTCACTGGTTCAAGTCCCGCTACAAAAACCAAAGTTTGGAACATGAACTGGTAGGTGGAGAGGTGCCAGTTCACCTCCTGGGGACTGTTGAGGTGCCCTTGAGCAAGACACCAAACCCCCAACTGCTTGGAGCACCTGACTATATGTATATGTATATGTATTTTGTGTATGTATGTACAAAATTACAACAAAGTGAAAAATATCATTTCCCCTTGGGGTTTAATAATGTATGCCACCTTCTGTTTGTCTTTATATTTTCTCTTCTAATTGCACTATGCAATATATTTTTTCTATTCTTGTAAGGAGGATCTGTAACGTGAACAATTTCCCCTTATTTTCTCCTTATTTTATTTGGTGTGAGACTTGTGAAAAAAACCCAAATTCTTCAAACCCCAATTCCTGAATAAAATTTTGATTGTTATAATGCAGGTATAGGTATATGGTGGCACCAAAAAAAAAAAAGCTTTTTGTTGTTGTTTCATACCAGTATTCACTTAGCCAGTGAATGTCAGCGCTAAGCTAGTTGTTATTGTGTACAGTAACAGTTAATTTGACAATGGCAATGACCAACTGTGGAACTGGATTTACTGTGTCAAGTGTGATGTGCAGTCATCATCACCACTGTAACACAGTATGAGAGTTGGATCCACTCAGTCCACTCGGGAGCATCCATACCCAGCGAGCAGTACACGTCTTCTGGCCAAAACAGTCTTGAAATTGGTTAAATTCAGATTTTGCTGATGCAGCTTGTGAGATACTGATATCCCATCAGTTGACCCTTAAAACAAACTGATATTAATGTCCCAGTGAGCACTAACCACGATTCCAGTGTTAATTGAAAACTGGTTATTTGGTCTGAATGTCCTAAACTTAAAAATCTCAAGCAAAAATCTCAGGTTGACCCCAGGAATTTAAACCTATAGAAAATTATAATAAATAGAATCACTGGAGATCCCCTACAAAACAAAAATCTGGAAAATTAGTGCAAGTTTTATAGAATTGGCATCATAACATCTGCCAAAATGAGACAGATAATGCATTTTTCTTAAAATTATTTTAATGTTAGGATTGTTTTTTAAATAAATAATACTAATCTAATTATAAATATATAAATATCCCAGCTAGCTGCTAGCATTCTTGCAAAGTGTGCTAATGTGAGCGACAAGTGACATGATGTGTGACTAAGTAAAGCTTCCCCGCTGATCTCTGTTTTAGACGTCTACTACATTTTCACTGACAGCCCAAATTTAGCCGTTTTTGAGCAAAATTGCTTGCTGAGTAACAAGTTTTTAAAATAACTAGTATGTCTTATCAACATGCACCATCTACTGGCAGGCAGAGGAAATGCATTTAATTTATTCTCCCTGACCAGAAGCAGAGATAATATTTATCCCCACTTTTACAACCACTGGGGATCAAGAGCAGAGAGGGGGACCCCCCCTCAATTCTCACCCAGATTTTAGTTCTATATTTTAACTTCTGCACTATTTCTGTCTCGTCCTGTCGCTGTGCTTTACTTGTGTGATTTTCGTTCGTATTTTCTTTAAGCATTTTTGGAGGGAGACTGAGGAGCAGAATTTCATTGCCTAAAAACTGCTTCACTGTCATGTCTGTGCATGACAAATGAAGATCTTGAAGCGCTCAAACTCAGGTTAGTTCTTTCTCCCTCCAATCTGATGATTGGCTTCAGAATACACCGTGCTGTATATGCGTCCACTGCTACAGTAAAAAAAAGAAGGGAAAACCTCCCAGAAAGTCATGAAATACTGGTTAGTTATCGGAATGACATTTCTGTGAGATGACAGAGCTGAGCAGCAGTAAGTGAGACACGTAGACCTCTGACCTCCCTTTCAGCTCCAAAGTTTTCTCTAAAGTTTCTGCCATGTTATCTCAGCAGCTTTGAACATGTTGGGGAAATGATGATGTGAGGGAGGGAAGCAGAGGTGCTGCTGACTTCATCACATCATCGCTATACTGACATACAGAATATTTGATCCGTCTCAGTGAATCACACAATGGCAGGAATGTTCAGGGAAGCGATTTGGTTAGTTATACCTTCACATCCATCAAGACGTGGGAACAGAAAAAGCATAGTGGAAATAACAAGACAAGACTATGGAACTTTTGTATAAAGAAATAACCTGCCTGACACTAAATGACAGACAGACAGAGTTAGCTGGTGAACACAGTGGAGCATTTAGCAGCTAAAGACAGATATTTCCCTCAAGGGTTGGTGGAGATCAAACCAGAGCAAAAAAAGACCTCATATTTATTAGATAGCCAATGGACGCTAGTGTTGCAGTGAGGCTGCTAGATGTGTAACTAAGCAACTGACAATAAGCTATCAAAAACTGAAACTATTTACATGCAGCAAAGTCACAGACAACATTATTCTCAGTCTTTGAGCTTGCCAAACATCCGACTTGACCTTCAAAAATGTATTGTCCACAATTTGGTATCCTGCACTGGTTATTTTTGCCTTCCTGTCATCAGGTTTAGCTAGCAGCTAGCTTACATTGCTGTCAGATCAAACAGTGATGGCTGGCAGGATGTGTGGTCAAAGGTTTTCACAATAAAATCCTGCTGGCTAATCAATTTCATTTCTGATTACTCCAGGAAAAAAAAATATTGTATTGTATGTGTTCTGTTATTGCACTCACCTGATGCCTATACAGGGTTAAGGCCACAAACGCTCCAAAAGCGATAGCTGAAGCTCTTATGGTGCACTGCAGGCTTCAGATTATTTTGGGAAAAAGTTGCTATTTATATGTATCTATTTATTTCTTTAGTACTATTTTTATTATTTATAATAGTTGATAAAATATTGTCCTGACGAGAAAAATTCTCACCTTTTTCAGGTCAATCTGTATGTGTGAATATGCATGATATGCATGTTTTTGTATTAAGGCAGCCAACCATCTACATCAGTTTCACTTTGACAATTTAAATCAGCAGGGACATTAGTTTACAATAATGCAGCAAAGTGATGTTTCATGGAGGAGACAATCGTCTGTCTATGATTAATCGGCATGAAGTAATTAAGTATTCAAAAGTACACAAATAAAAGTAAAAAATCACGCACCACAGAACTGTACAGCAACATTATGATTCATGATCATAAAAAGTTTTTATATCACGTCAGCACATCTGTCCATATTCACAGGCTTTCTCCTTCTCTCTCCCTGCTGCGAGTCAGCTTTTTTATCTTCATGTCCATGTCTTTTTTTTATTCAATTCAGTTCTAGCTCTGGTCATCATTTGACGCTCCAAAATCGAAACAAGTTCAGTGTAGGAGCGTGAAGGCAGTTTGATGCCTGTCAGGATGATTCTACGATTTAAAACACTGGGTGGACTTCAAAACGCGAGCATCAGACGCCTTTAGTGCATTTTGGCCGTGAGTGTTAACTCCCTCTCTCAATGGCGCTGGTTATATGTAATGTGGCGTCAGCAAATTTAAGTTATAATGTTAATATTTTGGTAACCCTATGCATCCAGAGTGTCAAGTGTCTAAATGAGCGGCTCTTGAGAAACACCAGTGGCCAAGAAATTGGCCCGTCGCCCATTTGGCACGTTTTGAACGGACACTGCACTAGTTACATGTAAAATTTATCTTTTACATTTTATAATCAAATTTTAAAGTTTTCTAACAAAATCATAGCAAGCAAACTTAAACTTTCTCTTGTCGATATAAAAATGTTATACCAGCCCATCCTTCCTGAAATAGGAGCAGGAGCTACTAGCTGCCAGTCCTGCCCCTCAACATCACAAAACCAAAATCCAGAGGAAGATGAAGACACGGGGAGACAATTTGCCTACAGCTGGAGCTCATCAGCCATCACACCTGATGTCAATCCCAGCTCATCAGGAGAGGCAGCCTCAATCACAGAGGTAGGTCAGTGAGCACATCTGCATGCATGCTAATAAGTTCATCTCACCATAATTAAAGCAACGCTCCAAACTGCAATTGTCATTTCAACGCCTTTATCAGCTTGTTTCAATCACAGCAGGACGTAATCACACTAATCAACTGCAATACAGTGGCTACTGCTGCATGTGGATGTATAGGAAATGTCAGAAGTAATTAAATATCAGTAGCTCAGGTATAAATGTATACTGTGTTCATCGCAGCAGCTAAACTTTTGAACAAATCCATGTATTCATTTTGTTCCTATTCAGTCCCAGTTATTTCAACTTGTCACTACCACTGTTTTCATTGAGTCACTGCGTCTGTCTATTGTAAGGCTGTTTCTCAGTTTATTGCTCAAAATACCTAAAATGGGATAAGCGATATGGGTATTGAACTGTTTTTTTAATCACAGCTTTTGATGTCTCTAAAAGCAATAAAAGTAGTTTTGTAGTGGAAAAGCACAGAGTAAAAAAAAAAGAATTTAGTATTTTTCTAAACATTACAAAGCACTTAAAAAATGTTTGTATGATTCCAATATTACTATTTATTGGGGGAAAAAAGAATACATTACATTTTATTTCACCTCCCTCACTCAAGGTTGCCAGATGCAGCAACCAATATGCAGAAACTGTCCTCTTGTGGGGAACAATTGTTGCCTATTTTGATGCTATTCTCTAGCTTGGTTTAAAATAGAACTATAAAAACCTAATCCTTCACAAAAGAGGCATGCTTTGCAGTCACTCATTGCACAGGAGTCCATGGTACAAATCCCCTGAAACATTTAATTTATTGTGCCATCATCAGCTGAGCTAGCTTGCTAAGCTGGTTAGCCAGCTAAGCCTTGGAGCACTGAAGTGGCCACGTTAAGGTTGATTTTATAATTTAGTCTTTAATTGCCAGTGTACAGTTGGTGCACTCGGTAGCTCCCTGCATCCATGTGTCATGAGCCACACAGAGCTGCCAAGAGCTGGGGAGCTTTTCGGGAGAGAGCCGGGGACAGACCCGAGCTTCTGGAGGAAGAAACATGAGAGTCTCGCTGATTTTGCTGTGATGTGGACTCCTTTACTGGCAGCAGGAGAGTTCAGAGTTCATGTTTCAAACTTTTAGGATTAAAATTAAATTCATCTTCACTCTTGCATCTCAACCTGTCTGCAGCAGCGACCCACGGCGGTGCTGGCCTCTTTTAACTGTTTACTTTGGTGAGTGCTGCCAGAGGCTGACATGACATGACATGACATGATATGACACTTGCTAGCTGTTAGCATGTTGCTCAATAGCTTACTCCTGCCTGTTTGGGGTGAATAAACATACTAGTGCAAATAACTACAAAGGTTCCGCCGATCGGTGTGAACACAACATGAGAATATGTGGGTGTGCAAATGACATGAATGACTTGCATAAAACATAAAGCAGGTGCACTGCACTTCATGCTCTGGGGATAAAATCTGGCCTGTTGAGCTCTGTATAAATTTATATCATGCAAAGAAATTAATCAAGACGCAGGAATGAATTTCATCTTGTGTGCAAGCGATAGCATTCACTTGACAGTGTTCAGCACCATGTCCTGGTGTGAGCAAGCGCTCCTGTATTCTAACATGCTAATGTGAAACTTAATGCCTTGAAAGAAAACAACACAAGCAATCATGTGACTGACTTTAAGCCTTTTTGTTTGTTCTTTCAGTACAGAAAAAAAACAGTGCGGTGGTGCCATAGCAATCTTCAGATTTAGATCTGTTCAGACAGCTACAGTACCAACAGCTGTTGTCTGTGTTTGGTGAAAATAGATGTCGAGTGGATGCTTCCAGTTCGTCTAAAGACACACCCCCACACAGCTCCTCACACTGGTTCTATAATGGTATGTGGGTAATCATGTATGAAATGAGTTTTGATTGGGTTTTTGGTGGCGCTCACCTTATGCGATTAAGGCTGAACTGAAGCGCAGGAAGAGATGGAGAGACGTTTGTAGCTGACACAAATATCCTACCTCCAGTTGTTCTTGTGAAAATCTGTTTTGGTTTTAAATTTGCTTCCTAAACTTGTGACTAGAACTTTAAAAAATGTGAAAGAACAAGTGCAGATGAGTGAGTATTTCAAGAGTTGCACCAAAGCACAAAGACAACACTGAGGAGGACCGAAGGTGGAGTTTTTAAAAAGCACAAGACTGGAGAAAGAAAAGAACGGAGGATAGAAAGGAAGGAAGTGAACTGAGGTGCTGCTGAGTTGACTGAATATAAGTGATATTGATATGATGAACAGCCACCTCTGTCCTCTACTGTAATCAGTCATTCAGCCCTGACAGACTGGAATCAGCCATTTACTTCAGGATGGGGATAAGGGAGCAGTGAATAGAGATAGATGGAGGGATTTGGGGGAAAGAAAGACAGTCAGCGATAAAAGTGCCGGAGAGAAGGAGGAGGGCAAACAACGGTGAGGGGGTGATACGTATGAGTCAGGTACATAAAGAGAAGGAGGGATTGTTGGAGAGGTGGGGGGGGAGTGAAAGAGATAAATATAGCCTGTCTGGACTCAGCCAGTCTGTGCTTCATTTTGCCCAGCTAATGACGAGGTGATGATTAAACTCTGATGAACAGACACCTAATTAACATGCTGGAGTACGGAGGTCACTCACTCTTATACAGAGAGTTCATCTTCAGCAAACTTCTCACACTTTGGGACATGATGGTTTTTACATGGGTTGTGTCTAGACAAGCCTAAATTAAGAAAAAGCTTGTACTGTACATGTGCATTCACAAAGCCTGCATAATGAGGAAGTCGTGGTGGATGAACGTGTCAAACACAGGACTATCACTCAGGAGACTTGTGTGAATTAAAAAGTCAGTGCTGACTTTTTATTTTTAGACTTACTTTCAGTTTGCGTTCGCAATTTAGCCAACAAACCAACTTACCAATATGGTTTAGACAACGAAACAACTTGGTTGCATTTAGGAGAAGAGGTATTTCTGGGCTTTCTTTCTTGCAGAGGTAGACTATATTTGTTTTATGCAATTTACAGCAATTAATAAGTCAGATTACAACTTACTACAATGTATTTCCATCCATCTGCACACATGGAGAAGAGGTAGAGAGGGTGGAGAACTTCAATAATTGCAGACCTCATTTAGTCTTGTCTCATTTTTGACACTTTTCTTTACATATATTTTGTTTATACTGCTACATATTCAGCTCATTTTTGTATATATTGTGCCCGTCTTTGTACATATTTTCTCTTGATCTTTATTTGATTTAGTCTGTTTCTATATATATTTAATTTTTTTTTATGCCACACACGTTTTTCTGAAAGGATTTTCTTAGTATTCTGAGCACAATGACAATAAAGGCTCTGCCTTTGTTGAGCAGATAGTTATGACACAGAGTGACAGAACTTGTGTGAAGCAACTCAATTTTCAAGACAAAAGCCCATTTTCCAGCCATAATTTGAAACTGTTTTTGTTTAGATTAAATTGTTGAACTTTGTGCTGCCCTCTCCTGGCATGCATGTTTTCACTTTGTGTAAGCATCAAGCTAACTAGGGCTAAGTGCTAGTTGTTTTCCTATATTGGGAGTTGTTAAAGCATTATGCCAAACTGTGTAGTTGATTGAAGATGCTTTTGTGACTTTAATTGTGTGATTTCAATATGTTTTTTGTGTGTGTGTGCATATTTCAGTTTTACAGTACCTTCATTTGGGAGGCAACAAATAAACAGCCTGAACCTGGAAGCCTTTGTCTCTCATTTGGAGAGCTGTTTACTAGGAATGGATACTGAAACCTGGTCTTAAACAGGCCCTGGGGCTGAACTATTAAAGACCAGAGTATTGATAAGCACCAATGTTATCAGTCATTTTATCAATACTTTTTAAGGTTTTAGCATAATTAATGATAACGCTCTGCAGCGACAGTCTCTCCCCTTCTCTCTCTCTGTGCATCAGCTAATCCACACACACACACACACACACACACACACACACACTCTCTCTCTCTCTCTCTCTCTCTCTCTCTCTCTCTCTCACACACACACTCTCTCACACACACACACACACACACACACACGGAGCGGAGTCGGCAAGCAGCAGATCATAGACACTGCAGGTGCAGACAGGTGAGGTGACTCGAATATAAGTCTAGTTGACGACACACTTATTACTGTAAATATGTGCAATAAAATTATGTAGGTAAAAAGCCAATACTTAATCAATACCCCTGTTCAGCAAACACAAACACTTAAACACAGATAAAGCAATATTTTTAATCTGCTCTGTCTGCATCCTCTCAGCACGCTAACTCAACAACCATCTCTTTTTCTTAAAATAATTTAATCTATTGAAAATTTAGCTTAGTTACCATAGAGATATTATGGAGCTTATAAATAATGGCTTTGCTGTAAACATTACTGCTGCTGCTCTACAACATTTATTTCAAACATGTTGTGAATTTATTCTTTAACTCTTTCCCTGCCATTGATGAGATATCTCATAAATTGATGTTTTCACTGTTTCCATTCCATCCCCTGAGATTCAAGTTGCGGCTCGCTCTTGGACAGTGTTTCGGGTGGGGAGCAGGGGGCACACACACACCTAACATTAGCCACACTGTTGACACACACATAACATGAAGTGATAAACAAACAAAAAAAAAAAGTCGATACTCTGCTTAAAAATGTCTCTTTCACAGTTTTTTGTCTGAATTGACTTTTTGATGCAATCAGTCTAAATTCAAGTGCTTATTTAAAAAAAAAAAAAGAATGAATGAAGCTCAAACAAAAGTTTTTTTGTGTCCGAAACTAGAAGATGTGTTCTTTCTTTTGATATATTCCACGGTAACATATTCATAGAGCTGAATACTCTGTGGGTGTTGAAAAATCAGTTAATTTTGTCAAACATGCTGGCGCTGGCTGGCAACTTTATTAAAAAACACTGTTGGAGAGATTTTTCAACAAGTAATTATTTAGTAATTAAAAAGAACTAATAAGAGTACAATTAAAGTACCAGATCGATAAGCAGTATTGGTCAATATCGATAAAATCCTAATGATACCCACCACTACTGTTCGCCTATCTGCCAAACTAAAAACCAATGTTCAGGGAGGCCAGAATACGTTTATTGCACTGACAGCAGTAATACTGTCAAGGCATTAAAAAAAGAAGAAAATATTCAGTGGAAGAAGTGGTTAACACCAGGGAATGAAAAAAAAAGTCTCTTAAAATAGCTTAATTACAATAACATGAGTTTTATTTTACATGGTGACTGACATGTTTTTGTTCTTGTTTGCTTTAATGCCACAGCTGAGAGCTAAAATAAACACATCTACTTTTAAATTCATTGTTTGATCCAGATGGTTTTTGCTGAGATTCCATAATGAATTTGTCAAACCTCAAGGGAAGAACGTGACAGAGAGATACTGTACGATCAGACTTCTGATGAGTGTTGTGAGGGAGAAAATAAAGACAGGTGAATTACTGCGTTCTTACATGTGTAATAGGGATAAAAGGCAGAAATACCTGGGATTCGAGGGATAACGGTTCTCTTTCATGAAGCCATGTGGGAAAATCTGACATGAAGAGTTATTTTGATTTGTGAGCCACCACATGATGATGTGTTCAAACACGTCAGGCATGAGGAGGTGGAGCTTTGGATGTATGCTTAGTATTTCACATACAGTCTTTATCACCATCTTTGAGTTTTAAGTTTTGAATGCTGAGGTGGAACCAAGTCATTGTTTTCCTAAAGTTCAAAGTCAAGTCCTAAGTCAAGACAGGCAGGTTTAGAGTCAAGGTCCCAAGTCCTAAACTTTGAGTTTTAAAGTCCTAAACTAAATGTGATGCTATTTAAAACCAGTCTTGACTTAGAGGTGCTTAGATGTTGGAGGTTGTTGCATCTCCATCTGTAATTCTCAACCCACAACGTTTTACGTACTGCAATTAGCATTTGTCGACCACAACATATTTTTTGTATGTGAATTAAATTATCTTTTGTGTAACCCCCCCCCCATGGTTCATGGTTCTCTCCTGCAGCTTCATTGGATGCTGTCAGATTGATTCAAACAAAGTGGATCTGGGGACCATAAGTGGTTAATGTGAAACAGCAGCAGTTTGATTAGGCTTAGGCACCAAAACTACAAAGATAGTGGTTTGGATTAAAATAGGTAAGCTACACTATAAAAAGAAAGTTGACTCAAATTCTTAACTTTGGCTATCTATAATCTTTAGTTGAGATAATTTACTTTTCTTTATTATATAAACTTGAAGCTTTGAGTTTTAGAAACTAAACAAAAATTCAAAAATTGGTCAGTGTGCTGTGAATCTGATTTGTCTTTTTTTTAGTGCCTAAAAAAATGAAAATATAATGAATTTATTTATTTTTTTAAATAACATTTTTTGAGTTTCTAAAATTCAAACCTTTACGTTTATCGAACGATGAAAAGTAAATTATTTCAGCAAAAAATCACTAGTTGGTGAGACTTTTCGAAACCTAAGAAGTTTTGAGTTGAGTTGAGTTGAGTTGAGTTGAGTTCGCTGCCTTGAAATTTTGAGTTTTCTCAACTTTTTGTTTTTACAGTAAACGCTATATGCCAATCCTTCAAATTTTGTTACTATTCTCATTTAATCTGTTATTTTTGGCCTTTACTGCTGAAACTTGTATCACCTATGACAGAAATACACTCATAGGCATCTGAAAAGGAAGTGTGAGGTTTGGATTAAAGAGCAGTGGACCCTGAGATGATGCGCATGGCTCTGTGCAAAACTAGTGACACTCTTCTACAATTCCAATAGTCAGTCTTCACTTTTTCTTTCTTTCTTTCCTTTTTTAAAATTTTTTTTTTTTACCTCGTTTTGTAATCTCTCAACAGGTGAGTGGCTGTATCACATAGTTCCAGTGGCCAGTAAGATCACTGGTGTGAAACTCTCTGATCTGCCTGACATTTACCACAGAAGAGCAATTTTAAAGCCTCGACCTATTTTAACTGTGTCCTCTTCATCTTGTTCAAGTGTTTGAGCTTCATCTGTAAGGATGAAGAGTCAGAGCACCAAAGGTGAGGTCTTACGTGATGAGACATGATGTTATCTCTCATGCCATCAGACTTGCTCATGTTGGGCACTGGTGATGAATCTTCATATCGTACTGGGTGGATGTGATGGGGCTGATGTTTTAAACGTTGATGACAGGGTTTGATGTTTTATCTTATGTTGTCTCTTTACATATTTTGTATTGTTTATATGTCAGATTGCATTGTGGGTTTTTGCATGGTCGTATACATTATTAGCTGTTTTATGTATCTTACGTTGAAGGCTGTGTTTCATGTGTTTCATCTATGTGAAGGACATTTTTCTCCTTCAGGACAATAAAGTCAAAGTATGTATCTCACAACAGAACCACGTGATCGTCACTTTGTGGTCCAGTGTTGCTCACTGAGGAAAGCTTCTATTTTGAGGTACATGGTGTTGTATGTTCACGTGTTTTGTTGTATGGTAGTGATGACCAGGCTGTCTGTCCAACATGCTGTTGAACAAATGGCACTTTTCCATGTTTGTCCTTTGATATTCATGGTCTCCAGAGGATGAAAGAGGATGTTTCAGGGCTAACCCAGCTAATATCCATATAACTGATAACTGATATCTGGGCCAACACTTTGATCGATTAGCAAGTTGATCAAATTGGACAGATGACCAATCTCTGTAATCTATGCATACGAATGTAGATGAAGCTAATAAAGAGCTAAATTGTCATCAGACCATAGCTGATTGGTTGTGAGATTGCATTTTGCCCAGCGCGTTTCACCTCTTTTGCTCTCCCAACACATCCTCATACCTAAACGCCAGATTAGGTCGACTGTCAGTTACTCCCAAAACAAAATATATAATCAGCGGAGACCAGCAGCGACAAGCTTACCAGACCTTGACTGTGTTATGTGACATACCTCACGTGACATTACACATGTGGTTTACATTGTTTGTCTGGGTTTAGGCAATAAAACCACTTGTTTAGGATGAGGAAAAGATCTTGGTTAGAGTTAAAATAACAATATTACGTATGTCACGGGATGGATGTGATATCACTCACGCAACGACAAAACTCACATGACACATGTCATTTATGTTGGTTAGGTTTATGAAAATATCGTGGTTTGGATTAAAATAACTAAGTCATCTGAAGTAAGTGACATCACTTGCACAATGGAAGTGATGCCACAGATTTCATGTCCATAACACAATTTTACATCACTCAAAACTTTAAAAAACTCAACATTTATTTTTTGTTCCACACAGGACTTCAGTCTCCAGGGTCAAAGTCCTGTGCTGGTGTGAGCCAACAAAAAAAGCAGACTTTGGCGCTCCCTATACTCCTCCTTCTCCCTAACAATAAACTGACATATACATTAGAATAACCTGCTTGCACTTACAACCAACACACAGGGTTTTCTGCTGAAGACGGGGACCACATGGACCACATGGACTGTTTACCTGCATCAGTGGCAGAACTACCATATATGCAGGTGCCGCAGCTGCATGAGGGCCTGAGACCGACCTCAGCCTGTGCACAAGCCTCAAATAAAATATTTCACAGCAATGGTTTTCAACCATCAATTGAAAAAACTACCACTGGCCTTGACATTGCACAGTCACTGCCATTTTTATCACTTGTTTCTAAAAACGGGGCGAGTAAGTTGTAGTGCTCATATTACTTACTTACTTACCTTACCTTACTTACCTTACTTCTGGTGTGGTGGACACCGGAAGTAAGGGATGCCGTCAAGCTGAAGAAGGAGTCCTATCGAGCTTGGTTGGCTCGTGGGACTCCTGAGGCAGCTGACAGGTACCGGCAGGCCAAGCGTGCTGCAGCCCGGGTGGTTGCGGAAGCAAAAACTCGGGTATGGGAAAAGTTCGGGGAGGCCATGGAGGAGGATTACCGGTCGGCCTCGAGGAAATTCTGGCAAACCGTGCGGCGCCTCAGGAGGGGGAAGCAGTACCCTTCTAATACTGTTTACAGTGGAAGTGGGGTGCTGTTGACTTCGACTGGGGATATTGTCGGGCGGTGGAAGGAATACTTCGAGGATCTCCTCAATCCCACTGATACGCCTTCCGTGGAGGAGGCAGAGGCTGGGGACACAGTGGTTGATTCACCCATCACTCGGGCTGAAGTCACTGAGGTAGTTCGGAAGCTCCTCGGTGGCAAGGCACCGGGGGTGGATGAGATCCGCCCTGAGTACCTCAAGTCTCTGGATGTTGTAGGGCTGTCTTGGTTGACATGCCTCTGCAACATCGCTTGGCAGTTGGGGACAGTGCCTCTGGACTGGCAGACCAGGGTGGTGGTCCCTCTTTTTAAGAAGGGGGACTGGAGGGTGTGCTCCAACTATAGGGGGATCACACTCCTCAGCCTCCCTGGTAAAGTCCATTCCAGGGTACTGGAGAGGAGAATTCGGCCGATAGTCGAACCTCGGATTCAGGAGGAACAATGCGGTTTTCGTCCTGGTTGTGGAACACTGGACCAGCTCTATACTCTTCACAGGGTGCTCGAGGGTTCATGGGAGTTTGCCCAACCAGTTCACATGTGTTCTGTGGACTTGGAGAAGGCATTTGACCGTGTCCCTCGTGGCATTCTGCGGGAGGTGCTTTGGGAGTATGGAGTCCGGGGCCCTCTACAAAGGGCTGTACGGTCTCTGTATGACCGGAGCAGGAGCTTGGTTCGCATTGCCGGCAGTAAGTCAGACTTGTTCCCAGTGCATATTGGACTCCCTTTGTCACCGGTTCTGTTCATTATTTTTATGGACAGAATTTCTAGGCGCAGCCAAGGGCCGGAGGGAGTCTGGTTTGGGGACCACAGGATCTCATCTCTGCTTTTTGCGGATGATGTTGTCCTGCTGGCTCCTTCAAACCAGGACCGGGGCGGTTTGCAGCCGAGTGTGAAGCGGTTGCTCTGACAGCGACGATGCTTTAATCTGTTATGATGCTCCAACAACAGAATCCTTCAGGGAGGCTAGTTCATCACTATCTTGATCTTGCTATTATGACTCTATATCAC
>JAJHUR010073883.1:0-28831 GCA_027495735.1 Lutjanus campechanus
AAAAAAAACTTGAATGAAGATAAAGATGGATGCCAATGAAGCTAACAAATAAAATAATCTACATCATGTTGTGATCAAAAAAGTTTTTATATTGGCACACATCAGACAACATATATGCAGATACTGATGTAGACCAATGCAGGTGTGATAGGCCACTATTGGCCAGATATCACTTAACTAATATATCTGTTGGACTCTAATTATTATATATTCTGTGTATTATTTTCTGTATAAAGAATATCAGCCAATACATGGAGGTTAGAATTTTTTACAAGTATCTGCCCCAACAATCCAGCATCAGTCAGGCCCCAATTTCAACATGATGATATTTTTTTCCAATATATTATCACCAAATATACTTTTAAGAGATTAAAGGATAAAAAACAATGGTTATATTGTGTTCAACAAAAACATTTATCTCATGCCTCATGATGGGAGAAAGTACCTGTTCATGTTTTAATCAAATGCTTTCCAAATTGTTTCATAATTACCTATAATTGAACACACACTGTGCAATTTTGCTGTTTCATGCCAGTAATCTATTTTCTGCCGTTCCTGGCATTATGTTTGTCTCAACAATGGCAATCGTTGTTATCTCTGGTGTTCATTTTCAAACATACTTCCACAAATTATTTTCTGGACAAGATCACAAATGAAACAAAACATTTTTAGAAATTATTTCACCAGTCAATTAAAATTTCATCCATTCAACAGAAGTGTTCTCACAGTATAGACCAACGCAGCTCTCATGTTCATTAAAAAGTGCTTTTCCCTCTACACAAGTGCTACCATTGCTTATATATACAAATTTGAGATACATTATGCCGGCATAAAATGCACACCGACGCTTGGGAGAAAAGACGAGCTGTGTGACAGAGTGGAGGGTGGTCTGAACACATCAGTACTCATGACTCCACGCTGGGATCATTTGTTTCCAGACAAGAGGGCACAAGGGTGGGAAAAAAGAATATAAGACGGCCAGGAGATGTGGGAAGGGTGGTGCAGGGGTGGGGAGTTGGTGATGAAATGTTTGTGTATGTGTGCACTTGGACAGATGAGTGTGTTTTATCTGTCTCTGTGTACTGTGTTAATGTGGATCACCATTCTTGCTTCGCCACTTTTACACATTCTGGCTTGAATTAGACGCGGGAGACAAAAGGCTTCATATTTGTGCTTGCGTGTCAAGGATTACTTGTTCCATTGAATGTGTCCCCCTATTATCTGCTTATCACTCTCTGTGCTCTTTAATCTCTTTCTTGTCTCTGCTCAATGGCTTCCTCTCACTGTCTCCCCATCACAAATGTAGCCTTTCTCCCCTTCTATTTTTTAACACTTACAAAACTGAAAAGGCCCGGCCTGGTCTGGGCCACCTGGAAGCACCAGTGAAGCTTTCTCCCAGGCCTGGCTCCCTGCCACTAGCCAGCTGTAGCATTGTGAGTGGCCCATCTCAATTAATTCCATGCATTGCAATTGTTGCCGGGCACTGTTTACAGCCACCTCCTACTCCGCCTGGGTAGCCTCTCCGATTGTCCCGGGGCCTCCCTTGTTTAATACTGTTTTGCAAGTTATTAAGCCCTGGAAGTCCATTAATCACAGTTCACGGGCTGTGTAAGCCCACACAAGGCAGGCAGAGGTGGGGGATGGGGAGGCACACTCGCTGTCCTCAATGGGCTTAGACGGTGGTCCATTCAGATCCCTAACGAGATCATTACCACTAACTAAATACAAACCTGACCCCGCGACCCGCTGGGAAATTACGTAGGAGCTCCCCGGTGCAAGACATTAATATACACCCCCCTCCTCCTCCTCCATCTCCACCCCTCCCGTTTTCCTGCAACAGTGCGTAAACGCCCACCCCCAAAGTCTCCCAATGCAACCCAACCCCGCTCCCCTTTACCCCTCCCTCTTGTCCATTCTCACTTTCTTGCCAATGGACAGAAAACTAAACCTGTCATCAAAAGGGGCCTAATCACTGCTGTGGTTGTGGTAAACCAAGCCTGACAGACATTTCACTGAGGCCTCAATGGCCACATCAGTGCCCCCCCCTCCCCTTCTTTCTCTCGCTTTCTCTCAGTCCCCTCGCTCTCGCTTTTTACCAGGCCTCTGGCCAATGAGCAACAAACACCCGGGGGCTTTTCAGATTACTTGACACACTGTGTCCACTTTTGGGGAGGGAGACCACCTGGTAAGCTCATTTTAATACAAAACCAGTTCAGTCTCCTCTCCCTTTTTTCCCCTACTCCGCTAATTCCGCCTCTCAAGCCAAGCTACCACCATGAATTCTGTCTAATCCAGTGACCCCCACAGAACATTCCTGGTTTTACACTCCTCGGAAGAGGCTGGATTTGGGCGGATTACATGCTTCCAGTTCTGTTTGGAGGCACCTGTGACTGGAAGTGGAAGGAAGGATGACAGTGAAACGTAGAAAGAGAGGAGACTGGGAGAGATTCTGCATTTCTTCTCAACTTTTCAACTTTTATTTTCACTTTTTTGAAACACGGCCAGTCTCGTCCTTGCAACTTTTCCATTGCAGAAGGCAGGCTGAATGTCCAAGCAGCCACAGAATGGATACTGTGTGTCCCAGGCGCCCGGGTGGGAGGGATGACAGCGCAGGGGTGAAGGATGTGGGTGGAAAGAAGAGAGGTTGGTTGGGGGTTCACACTGACTTTCACTTTAGCCCTTCAGCTTATGTTAAGATGTTGTCACTTTCACCATCTCAAGTGTTGCCACTTCAGATGCCGGAGCTTAGCGTTCGCAATGGGCTCCAGAGGGGGTGGAGGGAGGGGGGAGAGGGGGCAAGAGGGAGGAAGTCTGGGAAGATTTCCATTTTAAACAAGCACAACTTTGTCACACTGTCACCTGACTACCATGGCACCTCCTTTGCAATGTTTCCCAACTTCCTGTCTCCTCTTTGCTCCTTTCGCGCCTCCTTCTCTTTAGCTTGCCTCCCTTCATCTTTCTCAAGAACTCTTTAAGGCAGTGTTTCCGCCCTGAATCGCTCTGCCAATTTGATGAATTGTATCTCACAGCCTTTTGAGTTTTGTGCGTAAGGTGCTTAATTGTTTCGCTCTTTTTTTTCTCCTCCACAATATCATGGCGGATGCTTAAGCTGTGCGTGCAGTTGTAGATGTGCATATTTTAAATTAGGTGTAATATCCCCCCACTTTAATCCGTGATAAGATCTCAATTGTTCCATGATGTGAAATGGAGATGCAGCGACAACCAGGGCTGAATTAAATCGAAATCTTAATTTACCTGGATATTATCCTCCAGTGAAATATAATCACTGACTGAATAACTGGGCACACCAGCAAATTCTTAATTGACTCTTAATGAGTGTCATGGAACATATGCTTCAGTGTAGATGCAGAGATTAAGGAAAGGCAGTTCAGTAAGCTTTAAAAAAAAAGAAGAAAACATATGAGCAGAAACATGAGCATGACCACATGCAAGCATACAAACACAAACACACTCTTTTCAGTCTTTTCAAATTATCCACACTGGAAAACACAGTTATAAACACATAAACACAAACTCTGACTGATATATTGGTTGACTGATATTCTCGGGCTGATATGAGCCTATACTAGCCTACAACTATACTGGTCCATGTCAGTGTATATGTTGTATCATATGCAACTAGATGAAAACTTTTTCTTTTTGACAGATCATAAAGCAGATTGGTTTGATTTTTTAGATTTATAGGCAGCATTTTATGTATATTTGAGTCTTTCTCTTAATTCAGCTTTAATATAAACATATATTTTGTTATATTTGTGTTTATTTTTTTATTGTTATTTTTAACTATTAAAAAATATACCCACTTTTGAGGGATCATTGCGAAAAACTGTGTTTTTGTATATTATTATAAATTCTGTGTATTATTTTCTTTATAAAGAATATCAGCCGATATATAAGATCAGAATTTTTTTTACCCATAATATCATTATCAGTATTGGCCACAAAAATCAACATTGGTTGGTCCTAAGAATAATATATCACCACCAGCATATTCTTAATTTACTCTTAACGAGTGTCTTGGAACATAAGCTTCAGTGTAGATACGGAGATTAAGGAAAGATTGTTCAGTAAGCTTTAAAAAAAACAACAAAGAAAGAACATGAGTCAAAACATGAACATGACCACATGCAAACATACACACATAAACACACTCGTGCTTTCAAATTATCCACTCTGGAAAACACAACTATAAATACAAAATTACACACAGAATCTCACAGCATAGACTGGTTGTAGAGTGTCTACCTGGCGCTGCATTGATTGTTCCTCAACACTGACCAATTGTAAGCTCATAATGATGATCTCTGGCATGACAAGTGATTTTAACCTGCCTGTGGGCCGCCCCCGCGCCGAGTCACAGATCAGCTGCCCCACGTAAACAAAAACATTAGGAGAGTGTTCCACATTTAAGAGCATGCTAATTACAGTCATTCCCATCTGAAGTACTTTCTGCTGCAATTTGCTCAGATCACCAAACCTCCAATCCCTCTCATGTAAACAAATAAACTCTCACGCAACAAAGAGATAAAGCAAATAATAAAATAGACACTGGCGCTATCGTAACTCGCTGGGGGCACTGTGTTTGAAGTAGGCTTCAAATAGTATCATACTACTCTACAGCGTTGAGTCCTAGTGTTGTGCACATCCCCAGTGAGGAATAATTACAAGGGTTGTTGTTGATGCGCTCAGGAAAACAAATCATTTACTTTGTAATGGGAGAATGGAGGTGAATGCAATCCAAATGCAGGGAAATACAGAAATTTATTCTTTTTTTTTTTTTTTTTTTTTTTTTTTTTTTTGCAAAAAATTTCAAAAACAAAAATATGTTTGTATTTTGTGCATGTGAACTTGACAAATACAAATTTGGTCATAATCCAGTTTCTATCTTGATGTGTTGAAATAAAGAGAATGGAGTTCAGTTAATTGATCTTAAAGGGATAATTTGGATTATTTGAAGTGGAGTTACTTTGATAGTCGGTGTATTAGCCACAGTAGATTGTGGTCAATACGCCCATGGTTGTGGAAACAGAGAGGAGCACCAGCACGGTGGCTTCTATAATGGGGACCACCATTATAGAAGCCAAGTGTGGCTCTCTCTAAACCAACCAAACTCCATATGTAAAATGAGCAATTGTACTTTGCTGAACATGGGAGTTGCTGGTCTACCACTTCCTTGATTAGTTTGTTTTATTATGTGATTTTGGTGTTTTTAAAGGATAGTTCGGATTCACCAAAGTCACACAATAACACGAACTAACAGAGTGAGGCATGAGCAGAGCAGCAACTCCAGTGTTCTGCAAGAATAAAAAATGACTGATTTTGCCTTTGGAGTTTGGCTTGCTTTGAGAGAGCATACTTGGCTTATATAACAGCAGTTTCCCATTGGTAAAAAGTTTTCTGCCAGAAAAGTAAAGCACCGAAAATATTCAAAATATAGCATACCCTTAAACTGTTTTTTTTTTTTTTAAGTGGCTAAAATATCTTTTTCTGCTTACCTTGTCCACAGCAGTTAATTGTTCATTGCCTAGCTGCCATGCTGGTGCCCCTCACTGCTTCTCCAAACTGGGGGTGTGCCAACCGGCATCCACTGTAACTAATAAACTGACTATTAATGAGTACCTCATGCAACCACACCTCAAATAATCTGGACTATCCCTTTAACCCAACAGGTGTCAAACGATTCTCCCTCCAGTTGCTTCATGATAACGATTACTTAATTACCAGCTCCTACTCAGCATCCCTCCATACTTCTTTGGTCTCAACCCCTCACCTTGGCCCATAGGCACCAGGGCTGATCCACGGCAACAGATAGGGGGAGTGAATGTCACCACAGCCCTCTCAAGCCCTCCAGGTGAGTGTGTTTCTCCAGCAGTGGAGGAAATGAAGCAAAAATGATGGAGTGTTTGTTTTCTGACATTTTGTCTCTCTGCGGCCTCATCAGGGCTGAGCCTCACAGACGTCAAGTGTTAATTTAGGGTTCCTGCCGAGCGTGAGCCTGTCAGCGGTGAGGCTTGGAGGAGGGAGGTGAGCTCTTGCAGAAAATGACCCTTCTGGTCTGATTGTCTTCTGGCCCGCAGACTGGCACTGAGAGGAAAAACAAAGACACGGGGAGAGAGGGAGAGGTGGCTGAGTGCTAATGCACCTCGCAGCAATTAGAGAAGCTTACCTGACTGTGTGAGCACAGCACGCAAACACACACACACACACACACACACACACACACACAAAGGTACACTCAGTAAAGTACATCCCCCCTCCAAAAAGCACATACTGCACAGTCAGGTAAATATATACACACCAGCTGATGTCAGCACATGCACCAACAAAATGAAAGACTGACTCCTTTTGAAGGAACTTATTCGCTCAACCAAACACACGTTCACCACGGCCCATTCCCAGTGGATGGCTTCCCACCACCTTTTAGCCCAGTGATTAATTGGCCTGAGCTTACGATAGTCCAACCCTTTATTCTGTGAAACTTAAACAAAAAAGACAAGCCTCTCTAAAGATTACAGCAGCACATTAACCACAGAGTGAACCATGAAATTGCTTTTTCCCCTCCTGCAGTGTTGTGACTCTATAGTGGTCACTGCCAGTCACGGGGAAGTTGCACGGGCATTAGTGTTACATCACTGATGGACAACAAAACACAACATCCAGGAGGAGCTTAGCCGACTGACAAGGGCGTGGGTTTCGTTTCAACATTTCGGGGTTCACATGTTAGGCGGGGGTCAGTGGGTCTTGCCCCAGGAAATTTTGAGCATCAAACATTTGATTTCCTGCATTCTGGTTAATTTTTAGACTTTTTTTTTTTTTTACCTTTTCTGCATCAATTTAGGGTAGAAATGTTGTTCACATTAGCAAGATTGGTAGCCTAAAATTGTCTTTTCTCAGATTGCACTAAAGTACTGCATGTCATGTTGAAAGCATCTTTTATTTAACCTTGTTACGTGAATCTATAGGTTATATCTCATAAATTCCAATTTACACTAAAATGCATTTTTCCCATGCAGATTCACATTGCCAAATCACATTGCCGGTGTTTTTGACATTGCCTTTGGATAGCTGCTGTGCAACTAATGCTAATCTGTTGGTAGCTCAGTTGCTATGACGTCAAAATCGATGTTTAAGTGTTTTTATCACATATAAATTATACTGATCTAAATGTCACTAATACACCAGTATCTGGCCCAACAATGACAAAAAGTAATTTTTGTAGATATTCTCTCTATTTTTAATAATATTTTAGAGTTTTGTCTGGAAAATTATTTGAAAACTGGATTGTATTTTATGGAGAAAATATTTTCTGGTTTCCCCTCTGATGTCCTCCAGCAGCTCAGCTTCAATTCTGTGATTTCATGACAGCGTTTTCCCAATGAACAGGTAATGCTAGCTTTAGCAGCTTAATTGTTGCTAACCATAACTGTTAGCTGTCATTTGCGTGCAACAGCAGGCACCCAGTGAACATGACTGGTCACTAAGACCAGCAGGGAATACAGCACCAAGGTCATGCCAAGGTGGTGTTCTTGCTGGGTCTGGCTCCCAGCAACCTGGGGTTAACCGAGTTAACAGCAGTTAGCAGTTAGCTAAGTACCAAACTAACTGCAGTCAGTAGTACAGTACCAAGGTGGTATTGCTCCTCAGGGTTAACTGAGCACCACATCAGTCCTGTAGCCTACATCCTGTTGTCAAACTTGCCTCTGTTGCTCTCACAGGCTGTGTTGGTAACGATCTGGCCGTGTTCACTGAGAGCTCCCAGCTCTGTAGCTGCTTCATGGGAACTTTAATTATGGGCAGTCAATATTACCTTAACATTAGTTAGCAAACTAGAAAACAACACTTTAGAAATTGCATACTGCCATCACCTAGCTTATCTAACAGAGGCACTGTTGAGTCTATGAGTGGTGCTCTAACCCTGCTTCTACATCTATGCTGACCAATGAAGATCAGCTGACCAGCTCAGACCAATAGAATTGACTCAGGTGTGGCAGTGAGGGGAAACAGCCTCTGTGGAGATAATAGGTAGTGCTGTTTTATTCGCCAAAAGAGTCAAGTTTTTTCCAAGAGAGTCCAATACATCAAATTCACTGTGATAAAGAGGGTTTAGAGGGCTGTCACATTGGAAGGAAAGGTTAATTCCGTAATTATTTCAGTGTGAAAAATAAATAATGTACCCTTTCCCTTTTCCATCATTTCCTAATTCGCTTGGAAATTCATTTTCTTTTCTGTTTTTTCACTCCACCTAGCCCAATTCAATCACTTGAGTTCATCTGTCTGTGTTATGCAAATCTGAGCGGCTGAGATTGAACCCATTTGAATACCTGGTTCAACTCGTGAGCGGAGGGGCTGATAGAAAAGATGAATTCTTCCGTTTCAATGTGCCTCCCTTTTGCACCCAGTCGCGCGGTATCAAGGCTACCTTTTTACATGGTGCTCTCATTTATTTTAGCCCATTGCACAATGCTGCTCTGGCAGTCAAATGTATGAATAAGGAGAGGGAGTCTTTCCCTATTTCTCTGTCTCTGTCTCTCTCTCATGCTCTACAGAGAGGCAAGGTCTGTATCTAAGATCATGGACAATAGCTGAGGGGACCAGAGAAGATAATTTTGACGTGAGAAGAGGGTTCATTTGGAGCTGAGGAGTGCCCAAATATCCTCCGTATCTGTCACTGTCACTGGCGTTTTTTCATCGTAAAAAAAATCTTTTTTGTAAGCGCACTGAATAAGATAATCATTGGACCAACTTAAAAAATTACTTCAATTGGTAACACACAAATGAATTATTTTCAAATCAAGTTAAGAGGTTTGATAAATACAATTGCTTTAAGCCAGATGTACCTAATAATATGATTGCTTGCAAATCAACAGTTTGCATTAATGCAACTTAAATTTAAGGCAGGCCAACTTCAGTTTTTCCAACTCAATTATTTGCTTTACCAAATAATTGATAGTACGGTAAAGTCTTTTTTTTATGACAAACTTAGTGTGTTATTTAACGGTAATAGGTCTGAGTCAGTGAGATCATGAAAACTTAAAACAACACAATTTAACCAATTCAGGTGAACCATATATCTAACATAATATATAATTTGGTCACAAAATATAATTTTGTCTCGCATTAGATTGGTCTTCTTTATTATCACCAAGACAAAATGGCGGCTCAACTGCCAGGGGGAAAATCTGGAACAGATCATCATATATATTACAATACTTCAACTATTAATGAAATATACTTCATACAGTGTGTTTTAAATAGTGTTGTAAGTGGAGTGCTAGACTTGACATCCTGTCCTGGTCAGGCATTTGATTGACAGACATAGGCTAAGACCAGTGTCTTGCAGACATGCAGACATAACACTATTATTCCAACTTATCCCTAGGAATACGTCCAGGCAGCCAGGGGCACAGTGGGAGGCTAATAGACTAGCGCAGAGGAGCCCCCCTGAAGGCTGATGCATTGTGTCAAGGCCTTGTCTACTTCACGCACATTAAGGATCACATGCCACAATTTCACAGTACAGCAGGGGGACCGGCCCCCATCCCAACCCCCTGATTGGCCGGTGATGGATGGTGTTGACAGTTACAAGCCGGGTACCAAGTGGAGCAACACAAAGGTCAAGGTTGAAGCTGCCAGTGTGGTCTGGTTAACAATGGAAGGTCTCCATAGTAGGAAAATGCTGTTTATACTAAACACTAACTATGCAGTGTGTTATACAAGCACAAAGGGCTTTAGTCATTTGAAGCCGTGGCTTTTGTTAAACAGCCAGACTGGCTAACTGCTGTATTTAACATTCAGGTACTGGGCTGCTTAAAATGTCTCAGAGGACCACATCTATAGTGTATTATAGGGGTTTTCAAAGTGACTTCTAATGCATTCATAATGCTTTGACTACATTTATTTACACATATAATGCCTCCTGATGCATTATATCAACAGTCATAAAACAAAGACATATAATAGTTATTACATTATTGACTTTTACTAATTAAGAAAGGAAAAATGATTACATTATTAGCAGTTATTACATTAATGGCTAGGACTACCTATACTCGCCTATGCACACCTCAACAACCAACTGTATTAAGGACTCATAGAATGCTATAATAGTCCATGCAGCATCATAAGTTTTTGTATGTCTCAAGTAAATTGAAGCACATATTGATGCATCTATAATAATGTATGCTTTATCATAATGTTTCATTGTTGGTGGTAAGTTAAATGTGAAGAATCACTTCTGATGTTTCATCACAAGTGATCATTATATAAGATGCCAAAATGCAGAGAAAAACACACCAACTCATTGCTTTTAGATATACGTAACATATTCAGTGTACTAAATTATAAAATGGTCATGATATGTCATCAAAGATTAAGGAAACTTGATAAGTTGATATACTGGCTTCTCCAATAACAACATATAACTCATTTGAATTTTCCATTCCAGACTGGAACATCTGTTTATTTGCCTGTTTCATGTTTATTAGAGTTCAAATTGATGTTGAATGTTCATTGAACTAGTTAGTGTTTATGACTCGAAAGAAATCAATCATTTTTTTAGATGGAGTAGACGTTTATATGGTTAAACTGAGTAATATGTTAATAGAGTCTGGCAGGAAGTAAGGCAGGTGGTCACTGAACTCCAATTCCAGAGTGTACATTTTTGGAGCAGTGGACATTTGTTTTCGCGATTAAGGGCATAGCTTTACATTAACAGACAACTGACAGCTAATCAGTTTACAGTGTGGGACTCGTCGTGTGTCACTCTCAGAGTTATATGTTGCACTCGTCTTGTGCTCGCGTAGCTTCAGTGTCCCTACAACCTGTCTGAGCTTCGAGTCTGGGGAGGAGGGACCAGGTAGAGAGACTAGCTTCAACCTATTTAGAATACCTTCTATGGCTCCAACTCGCTATTTCACAAATTTTACTATGGCTTTTCCATAATAATAATTTTAATGCAGCATTCTTTTACATGCATGAAAATGCATTGCACTTTACTTCACATCAACAATAAAACATAATGAAGCATGCATTATTATTCATACATCAATACATACTTCACTTTACTTAACATAACATATACAATGATAAATTATGGTACTGCATGGACTATTATAGCATACTATGAGTCCTACAGTTAATTGTTAGGGCATGTACAGGTAGTCATAATATAATATAAGCTCCATCAGATAACCTCTAGTTTATAACTAGACCATTCATGAGACACTAGAACTTATAATTCATTATAAGTCACATCTATAATGTTTTATGACTGTTGATATTGTGTATCAGAAAGCATTATTAATGCATTATAATTCACTATGGATGCCTCTATAATGCATTATGTAGATGTGGTCGTCATAGAAATTGTTACCAACATAATGATGATTAAAAAGTCCCATTTTAAAAGAAAACCAAACTGCTCAGTGTTTGACATTTGCATGGAAACCACCTCGCTCCTGTGACAGATAGCAGTTGTTGCTCTGTGCCACATCACTCTGAGAAGAGGGGAATAAAACAGTTGCTCCCACTGCAGTGTCCTGCAGGAGTGAATTTTTTCAATATAGCACTTCAGGTTGAAGACATTTCTCCGGTCATTTTCCTCCAGTACTTCAGTGTAATTCTTTTTTTCTCTCCCCTCCATTTTTTCCCCGGCGACTGCAGTATGTGGCAGTCTGAATTGTGTGTTATTACCCAGCAGGAGACAATATCATTACCACATATTTGCTGTCAAGGGTCTGCAAAGAATGGTGCTGTCTTGGGCCTCAGTGATCTAACAACCTCACACAGGGCTCCAGAATTACCCACTCCTGGCTGGGGGAAGTCAAACACTACCAGTTAGAGAGGGGAGTGAACAAAAGAGAGGTACCCTCTCCCCCCCACCCCCCCTCTCTTTCTCTCTCCCTCTCTCGTGAAGATAGAAGGGGACACACCTCCTCTGCGCCAAACGGAGGATGCTATTCTCCCGCGCCTTGATAGAAATATATGTTTGGTTCAAGTGCTGAATGATATGAGACTGCAAAGAAGATGTGAACGGGCTGGACGTATGACAGTCTGTCATTTTAGATAAAGAGACAAATTGTAATCTCTGCGATGTAGTATTAGTGTTGGAGTACACTGCTAGAAATAAAGATGCTAACCAGAACCATGAAGGGTTCTTTGACTTGTCCTTATAGGAAACCCTTTTTGGTTACTGGTAGAACCTTTTATAAAGTTTCCAGTTGGAAGTTCTACCTGGAGCCAAAGATAAAGGGTTATACCTTGAACCATCTGGGAAAGTGCCCACACAGAACCCACTATGAGAAGTTCTAAAGGAAGTTCTAACCCTTTCTGGGGTTTCTATCCAAAACCTTTCCATCTTGTAAGAGTGCTAACAAAAATCTATATCTAGAGTCCACTCATGGGGTTCTACCGAAAACCTTTTATATTACGGTACAAAGAGCCCTTTACTTAAGAGGTCTTCACAAATTTCAACAATCCTTAAAGAACTATTTCTTCCAAAATGAGTTCTCTGGATGAAAATTGTTCTTAATGGAATCCTTAGTCTTACAAAGAATATTTGATGATGCATTTCTTTGAAAAAAAAAAGGGGGGGGGGGGGGGTTCTTCATGAGCTAATAGTTCTTGCTAGAACCTCAGCCCCTCAGCACAAACCCAGAAGCAAATGATTCCAGGTAGTATCTCAACCCTTCAGGAGGAACCCTTTTGGAACCCTTATTTCTAAGAGTGTAGCTCATAATTACCATCAAGTTTTTGCTGAAGGCTACCTCCTGAATTCTATATGCAGAAAGAAGAGGACAACATCTCAAACTGTGTTGTGTGTGTGTGTATACAAAAGAAGTCAAGTTTCCTCCCTGCTTTCCTCTTAACATATCACATTGTGACAGGGGTTTCAGCATTTGAAAGGGTTCATGGAGATATGTCATATAATGTCTGACGAAAATAACTTCAGAATGGACAAACAATCCCTTTCATGAAAACTGCTATTCAGACTTTGTAACAATGTCTTTCTCATAAGACAAATAGAATTGCTATCATTTCCGTTGACAGCGTACAACAAACAGACCGACGGTTTATGCATACTGAGTGACAAAGCCATCTATTTTCTTTCCGGAAAAACAGGCAATACACACTCTGGCAATTGAACCACAAATGAGGAGTGAAAAATTCAAACTTACTCTCCCATCCACCATCATTTATACAAGACATAGAAATATTTGATTGCTCTTGCATATCTCCTCACGCTTAAGGAGACAGCCAGCCAATACGCGGGCACACGTAAAGAAAGTCTGGGACTCTATATGAGCCTATCATTTAAGAATCCAAGCGAATCAAGCTTGCAAACAATCAGGAGGGAGAGGAAAAGAAACTCTGAGAGAGCGTCTTCTTCCAGCGCTTTGAAGGTGTAAACAGAGACCCTTATTTAAGGTAAGATGTGGCGGTGCATCCTTGATACACCTCTGTGCTGAAATAAGGCAAGAGTCCTTGATTTTTTTCACAACAATAGGGGCTGGCTCTTGAGGAAGACACATTCATATTCATGAATTCAGGATCTATAGTGCTAAATTATGAGCATGCAAGCTCCGATGTTCTTCATGAGAGGTGAAACATTTGAAACTCGCAAACCATTTTAATAACAAAATCATTCAGAGTATTCATGTTAGTTACTAGAAAGAATATATATTATATTGTGGCTTTGGAGAGTGTACACTTTAAGCGAGGAGGAATTTCTTATTAATTACATTTGATTAAATGTAGTGCCCTTATAGAGAGATGTAGAATAGAGAAGTATGAATACCAAGAAAGATAAAAACAGGACACATAGGGTCAGGCTAAGAGCCGAATGGTAAACAGCTTGGTGTTTTATCACTGTGGAAGGAAGGACTTTCATCTGCAGCACAGTTACATTCACTTTATTCAAAGGTGGACCACATAGTAAGTTTATTACAATTGAGGATTTAATTAATACGGTGTTCCTGCATTCACCATTCTGCAAGTGATATCCAAGATCATGCATCAGTCAGATATGGTATCTGACATGATATTAAATTTGAACATTTACACCTTACAAACAGAGAGCACTCAAAGACATCAGCTGATAGGACGATATGATAACGTTTTGAAATCGGTGCCACTAAATTAACCTGATTCTAATAGGATTTGAGGTAGATAACATGGAAAATTACTGTTTTCTTTTCAAGGCAATATACAAAATGGAAGCGCTACAAATTGATTCCTATTTCCTCCCCTAGATGCCCTCCCCCCCTCCATCCACACATTTTCATAATTTGAGATGAGGCGATATGGCATTAATATTCCCTATCTTATCTTGTCACATCCTGAAATTGTTGGAGAGGATATGATTAGCTGAACAATAGCATGAGAAATGCACTTTATGAAGGCTATCCAGGTTTTTATGACAAAGAGAGTGGAGAGGTGGAGAACAGGCCAAGAAGCAGGTACGGTGGCAGTCAAATGCCCTCGTTTTCTGGATCTTGATTTGTCACAGCAGGCATTCAGAAGAGCCTGGGGGCTCGGCAATACATGCATGCCCACCAGTGTTGGCCATTTCTACATGATTGTAAGTTGATCAGCTGTTTATAATAGTAAATTGACTGTCATTGTAAAGTGGAGTTGGAGTTTAGTGACTGACTGCTATACTGCGTGCCTGCATATAGCTCAATTTAAGCATTATAAACATCTGCTCCTAAAGATTATTAATGCTTTCTTATGAGTCATAAACAGCCACTTAGTCATTCAGTGAACATTCAGCATTAATTTTAGCTCTGCCTCAAAGAGTGCACTCAGTAGAGTGCAGATCCCCTCCAGGCAACAGATGGTGAAGCACTTACTGCAATGCCAGCAACCAACAACCAGCTGGGATTTGTAGTTTTGCCGCATTATCATGATATACATTGTCCCAAGATTTTAAACTGATGCAGTTGTTGATCGCTTGTGGCCCCTAGCAGCCCTTGAAGACGACTGGGAGGTCAGCTGTCAATAGTTATATATAAAACAAACAAACAAAAATCACTGGATCGCAGTTGTTTGCCTCCTCCAACCAGTCAAGTTGCAGTTTACATCCATGTCTGTCCAAGATCATATAATGCATGTAGTGAAGACTTTGAAGGACTTTAATATGGAACTTACCACTACATAGACCTGTAACTTTGAAGGAAATTATAATGAAAGGTAGTAGGTGAATTTTTTTGCAAAATTTACATGTGATTCTACTACATAATTTCCAGTGAGAAACCTGCTGTCTTCACTTAGAGACTATTTTTACAGAGGAGTACAGAGGGCCGATAGAGAGCTGAACATTATGATGTCACAGTGAAGTTGACTCGTGTTTGGATATAAAATATCATCACCTCATCATTTTATCCTATTAGATATTTGTGTGTAAGTCTTGAGTTATGACCAAAAATGTAATTAGTGAGGTCACTATGACCTTGACCTCTGACCTCTGACCCTCAAAATCTAATCAGTTCATCTTTGAGTCCAAGTGAACATTTGTGTCAAGTTTGAAGAAACTCCCTCAAGGTGAGATATTGTGTTCACAAAAATGGAATGACCTGAAAATGATCCAGATGATGATCCAGACCAGAATATATATATATATATATATATATATATGTATATATATATACATACAAATATGCTGACTGTAGCGTTGTTGTTGGAGAAGCCAGTATTTCAACTTGACACTTTCCTTAATCTCTGATGACATATCATGGCCATTTTATGATTTAGTACAGTAAATATTTTACATATTTCTCCTTTAAGGTACCTTTGCTAAAGCAGACAAATTTTTACTAGTAATTCTTTGGATTTTGGTTTCTTACATGATAATCACTTTAGATGCAGTCTAGATTCTTTTAAGTGCATGAAAATGCATTTCACTTACCACTGACACTGAAGTGTTACGATGAAGCATGCATATTGTAGAAGCATCAATATGTACCTCACTTTAGTTAGCAATAGCTTAACAATAGCATGACAAATGCACTTTATGAAGGCTGTCCAGGTTTTTATGACAAAGAGAGTGGAGAGGAGGAGAACGGGCCAGGAAGCAGACACGGTGGCAGTCAAATGCCCTCGTTTTCTGGATCTTGATTTGTCACAGCAGGCATTCAGAAGAGCCTGGGGGCTCGGCGATACATGCATGCCCACCGGTGTTGGCCATTCACACATGATTAGCATTTTATTATTGTTTATAGGCCATTTAGGAAGCAGGAAGACAGGCCCGAGCCAATGGTGCAAGGAGGGCTCCAAAGCACAGTGTTTTGGACTGGTTAAATGCACCATTAAGCCTTTTAAAATGAGCTCCACCCGTCAGAGACTAAAAACAAACGTGGCTTTCTGGCTATCAATGGGCACCACTTAGAGGAAACAATGCCCTGTTGAGGCCCACCAGTTTCCTCATCAATGAACATCAAAGATGAATGAGCCCTGGCTGACAGCTTTGTTTTGACTCTGATACCCACAAAGCCCTGCTCAATATCATCCTGGTCCTGCTCCTCTGGGCTGCCCTAACAGGTGCGACCCCTCTTCTCAATGCACCGTTTGACAAGACCACGGATGGGCAGGGGTGTTGTGGAGGGGGGTGGGGGGTGGGGGTGCTTTGGTCCACATCCGCCTTAATCCATCCTACTATAAAAACACTTTGAAAAACAAACGTTTGTTTGGCCAAAGTCAAAGCCCTGGAGCCTGGGGCTCATCCGCCTGTCTGCCCAGGCTTTCTCCCCTTTATTCCTGCCCCCGTTTTTTTGTTTTTTTTTGTTTTGTTTTGTCAGAGCTTCAACTCTTCCCCGCTCATTTGGACAGGACATTAAACAAGACCCGAGAGGATCTGATTCCCAGCCATTTCCCACAAGAGGAATACATACAGTTACAACAGCCAATTGTTTGGATTATGATAACAGCGCCTGAAGAAGAAGAAAGAGTGGAAAAGGAGGGGGGGGCGAGTCAGAAATCTCACCGAGCAAAAAAACATTCTGTAAAGGAAAACAAGGAGCGGCATCAAAAGACGCAGACCGCGGATCAAACCTGATTATCATTCAAGTTACTCTTTAGATGGGGAGCATTTTAAGCCGGTTAATTTCTGAGCTCTCCCCCTTATTCTTGCAGTGAGAACTGTGCGTTTTTCTGCCAGTGATAGGCTCCCACTACTTCATGGGGAGATTAGAGCTCCTCCACTCAGGGATATAGAAAGGCCTTCAGCCTGGCAGCGAGGGAGGGAGAGGGAGAGCCAATGTTGAGCATTTTAATCTAGAGTCACAAAGATAAGATGCAATGGCAGATCAATATGTGCTCTATGGTGGCAGCTCCCTGAGAACTTGTCTCTCTGACTGTGCAGTGAGAAGCCTTTACCCTGTGTGTCCCATGGCTTCATTTCTCCACAGACCGGCTATCTGTAGTGACTGTCTCTGGGTGACATCTCACACCGGGGCATGTTTAAACCCACGCAAAACAGACGGTGAATATCTAAATAGGATCGCCTGTGAAATTTGCCATGATAAATCTCTCCAGGAATCACCCAGTTTGAATATTTGATATCGCATCCTGTCCTCGGCTACCTCAGGGGGCGAGGCAGGTACGATAAGGGATATTCAGAGGAGTGATTAGATAAAAGAAAGCTAAATTCTTTTTTTGATTGCGGGAGATGCATAGCAATGGTATTTGCACTCTGCCATGTCTGTGTGACTGAAGTAAAGTGTATAGGCAGCATTCAGGATGTCAGTTTTACTTAATTTGCTCTCCTTTGCATCAACGAGGCATTCCATCACTCCAGCGTCTTCAGATGCACCATCAGTGTCACACAAAAAAAGATAAAAAGGGAAAATTCTTCTGTGCTTTTGAGAATCTTCACACTGAAAAGCGAGACACCTTGAACTCCTTTAATTTTCAGCCAGATAAACTGCTCCCACGGCGTGTCATTATGTTTTAAGTAGACACAAAACTCATTCGTTAGCACACACAAGTGGGCTTCAACTCCTCTCTTTCATGTCGGCTTCCAGCAGCCCACATCCTTTCCTGTTTACCCCCTGTCCTTCACATTTCAGCACCCAGCCTCCCTGCCGATGATGCTTTTGACATGACTGTGTCCTGAACAGAAACAGATCATTAAAGGGAGGAGGGGGAAAAAAAATGCAAGGTATTGTCATGTTTGTTTGTTTTCATCCTGGGCAGCAGTTCAGATACAGCAAAGGCTCGGAGCCAAACTCGGCTCTGACAATTCACAGCAAAACACAGCAAAAAAAAAAAGGAAAGTGCTGAGCCAAATCTGCATTTGTGAGCACAATACATGTACTGTAAAAGATAACTGCAGTGCTCTGGGTAAAGGGTGGATGCTGCTAGTTGTTTGTGCGTGCGTGCATTCACAGACGCACGCGCGTTTGTGTGAGTGTTTGTCTGCCTGTGTGTTGTGTGACAGCAGACCTCGCTGAGGAGGACTAGCAATCACTCCATTCAGCATCTGCTGCCACACAGCTCATATTGTCATTCCCCAGTTTAAAGGAACCTTGAGCGGCTTCAAAGATCTTTTCAAAGCCTTAATCCTAATAGGTCGCGGTTTGTTCTGTCACATCAAAAGGGGGAGAGAGGAGGTAGGGGGAATAATGCATCGGGGCTGGCAGAGATTCTTAAGGGCGGAAGATTGGCAGAGGATTTGCAGTGCGGGGAGGACTGAAATCTGAAATATCGGACACAGAATGCCTGCTGTAATAGATATGAAATAGGTCTTCTCAAAAGCATGAAAGGCTGACATTTCCAGAAAGTTTGTCATGAGAAGGCCCTTTTATTCCCCTTCGTCTATCTGCGTTTGTACTGCCACCTTGTCCATAGTGGAAATTCGCAAGTGTCACTCTAACAGGTTATAGAATAAGATTGGACATTTTAGATTTTTTTTTTTTACCCTCCTCTTCCCTTTTTTATTGAATGTTTAGAATTTCCAGTGAGAGACCAATTGAGTTCTGCCTTCTGCATGGCACTCAGCACACTTGTGTTATAGCCAACTGAATGGAATCTCAGCCTTAGACCCAACACATATACACTATATACTGTATATATACATATAGGGCTGCACAATTAATCAAAATATTAGCAAAATCGCAAGTGCAATATCCAAATCGCAGATGCTACCTATTTTTTTTATGTGTGAAAAATCTAGTTCTCCAGATGTAAGAAAACATGTCTGTTTGGTACAGATCCCAACAAATGTCCTATAATCATGATTGTAATAGTTTATTTTCTGTGAAAATTAAAATTGAGATACAAAAATTATTATATAAGATGTTACTGAGTGATGAATGATATGCGGGATGATTATGTCTGTAGATGGAAATGAATCAGAGAAGAACCTTAGTGATGGTGAACCTAAAGTTTTAACTTGAAATAATATGACCTTACTATAAAACACCTGCTTTTAGAATGGAGTTGGGTTTAACAGTCTGTCCATTTGAAAGACCATCGGGGGCAGAGGATATTTTACTGTGAATGATTCACATAAAGTGAGCTGACCTACCTTCTAATAATGAACCTCATAAACAGAATAAAGTAACGTATGAGTGAACCGTATGAGTATGAGGCTGAAGCTGATGTGTTTCTATTTCTGTCAGCTTGTAGTAAAAGTTCATGTCTTAACCCTCCCAATGCTCTGAGTAAGTCCAGGGAATAATGTCAACAATGTCCCTAAGTTGTCTGTGCCCTTGCTCACATTTGCAATATTTATCAAAATAATTGCAATAATTTTTACCACATCATTCAGTCCTGTATACATTTATATATGTTATATATATGTGAAATGCTTCAGTGTCAAATCAAATCAAGTCTGCCAAAGCATATACTGGGTGTGAGACATTCTAGACCATAAGTGTCACTTATGTGTTTACTCCTCACCTCTCTGACACTTTATCAGCTCTGAAGGTGTCTTTCATGCATTTTCACCTGATCGACTGAGCAGACAAAGAGATCCGGCCTGTGTTTCAACAGTGCACAAGTGTCCAGCTAATTAGGTGCTCATGGGAAACCGAGCATTGATTTTCTGTCAGCGTGTCCACCCCGCGAAAAGAAACTGGGCTGTTTGTCTTTTTCTAATGATGCACCTTGCGCCATTGATAACGGCGATAAAACGGGCCAGAGGTGTAGCATAAGCAAACCTGGACACACTATACCCGTGGGAACCCATATATAATGTTGTGGTTTAATTGTATGGGTTTTTTTTTTTTTTTAGAAAAATAGGTAGGCAGAGACTAGTGGGGAAGTAAACAAAGTTTGTCTGGGATGGAAATGGACTGAGTTGTCTGACAAAAACATACCTTTTCAGCTCTGTAAAGGCGTGAAATCCCTCTTGTGCTTGTTATTTCACACTCCTGTGGCTCCAACTTGGGCCAGCGGTGGCACAGTAAACAAACAAACACGTGTGAATTCACGCAAACCACACACACACACACACAAACACAGTGTAGTGAAGAGAGGGGATTTTGGCAGAGAAGTTACTAATGACCTCACATTTTCAGGAGTCTCACTCACACGGAATATGTATCCTAGAATCACACATTTTTTGCAAATTATTCCAATACATCTTTTGCATAAATGGGGGTGTCATCTGTTTTTTCTAGAATTATGAAATAACGGAGGATGTTGTCTACCCCTCCATACATCCTCCCCGAGGTGGGAAACATGGCTTTGCTGAGCACACAGAGAACTGTTATGTATAAATAATGGTTTCAGTATCACACCGGACAGTGTGCCAGCCACCTGCTGATCCAACCACACACAGGTAGAGCCAGCCTGGGTGACACAGGGCTGCAGACATGGGCATTCAATCTGCCAGCAAACTAATCAGTGAAAGGGATGAACTCCAAGCTTATCAGAGGGGGTCATGGATGTAGGTGGAGGAGGCAGGGATGTTTTGCGCAGCCACAGCAGGGTGACACGGGGCCCCAGAATGGGAAAATTCACCAATCTCAATGTAGGAGGTTGGAAGAGCACAACCCTCAAGGAGGTGAAGGAAGCTTTGCTGCCTTCCGCCCACACATTACCTGAACGTGTCAGCGTCTGATGCTAACACCTTCGGCTTAACTATGATATCATGAATGCCTGGTTCACTTGCCTTGCAATGGATAGCTGCCAGCCACTGTATTATTGGTAATGGGCATTTGTGGGTCTAAATACAGATTCATGTACTGTAGGGATGCACAATATGGATTTATTTTCTCCCACCGATACCAAAAACCGATAATTTCCTACTTCTCGTGGCCAGTACTGATTAGATAGCCGTTAATTTAACATGTTTGTACATTAAAAAGAAGTTAGAACCATATAACCTGTAGTTTATGCACATCTTATTGTAAGAAAGGCTGAGATTTGAGCAAAGATGGATGATTTAATATCCCATAGCCCTGAGTGAACCAAATCTAACTGACATCACTATGACAACAAAAACAAAGAACAGTTCTGACTCTTCAAATGTTCGTTTAGTTTTTATAGTAAAGTACATAAAAAATCATAGATATAATTGGTCTTTTACAGAGAATTTTTGCTTTAAAAAATATGATACCATTACCAACACCAGAACAATCAAAGTGATACCAATAGATGTTTTATATCCCCAGTTTTTCTCCAAATAATTCTGCATTTTGTTCACTTATTTTTATCAGACGCCACAGCCACGTAACACTTTACAACAGGGGCTCCCAAACTTTTTTAATGTCAAGGACCCCTGTAATGGATGCACATTAGACCAGACTTAGATTAGATTAGATTAGACTCCCAATATGAGAGGATTTTGTCTCAGGAATCCCCTCTGAATGATTTGTTTTGTTTGTTTGAAGATAATGACATCTTCATCATTAGTCAATGATTGAACTTGGATGACTATAAATTACAGTCAGTCAAAACAGCCGGTCCTTTTTCTTCCATTGTTAGTCTGACTTCCAAACAATGTGATAAAACTTAAACTCCTCTTGCTGAAGAACCTCCTGCAACCCACTAAAGGATCCCAGTTGGTCCCCGGACCACGGTTTGAAAACCCCTGCTTTACAGTGTTTTGGTGGCATCTCTGCACACTGAAATACCGACTCCATCAGATATACAGCAGCCGACATCACACCACAGCCTGTACGGGCTGTAGCTGCTGTGGTCATGGGCCAATCACACATCGCAAAGGAAGAACGCTTGCGGTGATTGCAAGCAAACCCAAATTATTAATTTTTTTTTTCTAGATCTGGGTACAAAAAGGATCAAATGGAGGTATTTTGGCAGTTTGACTTGAGAAGTTTTGATACTACTTTTTTTTATTTCAACTGATACCTTGAAATTGAATTAGTAGGATTTGACTGAGCTGCTCAGAACGGCACCAGAAAGATACCAGGACGTCAAATACCAATGTTTTAGATTGGTAAAATGTCCCACGCGCAGCAAAATAATGAAAGAAAATGAGGAAATACAGGCAGACAGCAGGGTCTCTGCAAATACAGACACCACCACACACTTCTAGTCAGTCATAACTAATAATTGAAGTGACTGTGTTAACATGAGTGTGTACATTGTTAAAATGTTGTATACTATACCTTTAAAGGCACTGAGTACTGTAACCCCGCCCTAATAATCTGTCAGATCAGACGTTATTATAGCTTAAATTTATGAGCTATAATTTTGATAATCATCATGCATCCCTAGTATCATGATAAAGAGCAGTGTATGTTGTATCAATGAAATGTTTGAGTTGATAAAGAAATTTCACCAGAATAGTTAGAAGAATCTATTCTCTGGTACTACATGAGCATGCTTAAGTATTGCATTGTCTCTCAAGCACTACCCTGTTAAAAACAACAATTCATTTCACTAGATAAATGTCTGTCTTTGAAATGCAAGGCCCCAGGTTGAACAGTTTGTCTTTAAATTCAAGAATGTTCTTTTGCCTCGGCGCAGTGATGCGCCGCTGAATGGAGGCATTATTTCAGCTCCTTAACTGATCACCGCTGGAAACCATTCGGTATCAGCATTTAAAGGTACAAGACTGTAACTCAGGAGGTAATTTCACATCTTAACAGAATCCAATTAAAAGCATGGACATTTCAATTAAATGTCCCCTGGCTTGTCGCTACGGTGTCACAGCACAAGTGAAATTGGAATCAGATTACGGTGAGAACCTGGAGAAGTATTTTTTCAGTGCAATAAGGATCACGCATTCCAGATAGAGACCCCTGTCATGCATACTGCAGGAAAAAAAAATAGCCTTTCTCTGCCAACATTAGTCATTTTAATTCTCCCTCCTTATTAATTTCACAGCAGATTACCTGAGAAGATACAAAATGCTGTCAGCAAAGAGTTTTAATTAAGTATGGGGTATGTTGCTATGAGTACCTTATGTGAAACTGCTGCCTTATAATGCTCTTGTTTTAATTACTTCAGAGTGCCCCCTCATTAACCTCTGTGGAGATGTGCTCCAAACTACAGTGTGCATTACAAACACTAGAATCCGAAATTGCTTATATCCATATACAGAGCTTTGTGTTTGGATTGTTGAAGAAAAAATCCGCACAGCTTCCTCATTTTATTGTCTAGAGAACTGAACAAATTTTTAAAAAAATATCAAAATTAAAGAAAAAAAGCTGCACAGTTGTAATTATTTGTGGCTTGAACTTGTCAATTGTGAGATAACCTTGGTGGTTGAGGGCACCATGACGACCCCTGGTGGGAGCTGTAATCTCAAATTACAGGCTCATGTTTGTGCCTTATTTGTAGAAGCTGCTGTTAATAAATGGCATCAATTCATCACATTTAATACTTATATAGGGGGCCTGAAATATATTTAATTCATGAAATATATTTAATAAAGTCTGATCAATACAATTTCACGATTACTCACAAATCCACAAGTAGCACAACATAAAAAAAGGTGTACAAAAACTAAATTCCAAAAGGTTTTCATATTAGAGACTCTATATTTCTGTGAGTCTGAGTCAAACACAGATTGGTTTTGTTTCATCATTTCATTCCTACATAGCTCATCTATGTCAAGCAGCTGTGGGTGGTCTCACAGCCAGGAAAAATCAGCAGTCCATGTGGACATTTCCCTTTTGATCCTTTTCATCCTGAAGTTTCTGAATGGGTCCGATATAGATTTCAAAAAAATGCTCCGACAGTGGGGCTCCTATTCACAATATGCGGACGGATAACTGTGCCACTGTCCACCCCAACACCTTAATGTGGTTTAACAGGATACATTAGCTTTTAATGGCACTTAATTGTACAAAAAGGAAATCCATAACCACATAAGGAGAAAAGTCAAGTATTTCCAAGCTCTTTATAAGAACAATTTAGAGCAGACAAGTGCTTTTCAAACCTTGGATTGGAATCAGTCCGACAGCCTGGCCATGAGAAGGCGGGTCCTCATTTGTGAGGCTACAGTGCCACCATTTGGTCATGATGAGGTCTTCATTTCCCTGCCAAGGCCCTGGCAATTGTCAATTCTAGGCCTGTATGAAAAAGAATAAATTATGATGGTTTATACTCTGGAAATCCCATTTTGAAATAAATGATCTCATTCAAAAATAATGTCACAGTTGGCACCGTAATTGTCTAATTCGGCACTGAACTATCTTTGAGCAAGCAGTGTGGAGCTCTACGGCAGACTATAAAGTTGAATTGTCTCAGCCTACTGTGGTATATCATTGCAGAAATGAGCTGGACCTAAAATACTTCCAGGTGCAGGATTAGAGAGGGAAGAAAACATCCAGTCCTGTTGTTATTGTTGATAGATTATCGTAGGTCCATGCCATTTTAGATAATGAGCAATACCCTGCACTTCAAGAACAGGGGAGGGTTTGCCAAGAAGGAATGGTGATTACAATCAATTAAGACTCGTGACAAAGCACCAACAATAACCCTGTGTGTGTGTGTGTGAGCTTGTGTTTTATTCACGCATCCCTCCAAACTACCCTGTTTTGTGTAATCAACATCTGTTGTGACAGGCAACCTCCTCCTTTCTCAGAATGGCCCACTTCAGATAATGAGTGTCATACCAAACTGCAGGGCAAAGGCTGATTTTACTCTCTTTTTTTACTCCTCCTCTATGGCCTCCGCTCTCGCTACCCTCTGTTCCCTCTCCTATCATTCAAGACATCCATTGTGCAGAACCTTGAAAAAGAGAGACAAACACTCGCACAATATTGTCTGCGCTCAATTTGTGGAGGAGGCGGATGAAATAAAAACAGTCTTGTCTTCTTTATTGAGAGTATGGATCCTTCACAGTCGACTCCGAAATGCTGAAATTCTTGTAAATGCCTTTATTTTACTTTCTGCATTGAGTTACTCAAACAAAACTTACTCCTTTGTGAGTCTTTCCTTACATTTTCTGTGCTTATAGTTTATTAGTCTGTTTCTATATGTATTAATTTAAGCAGTAATACTTTTATATTTGCAGGCCATTCAAAGAGCATATGTACTTTTTATTCATGAAAATAAACAGAAACCCAATGACATATGTAGCTTGTGTTGGCATGTTTGTTTGCCTAAGATCACCAAGGGTTTAGGCGCCATCTCCTGGTTGCTGGTCATCCCTGAACATCATAGTGAGTCTCACTTGCATTTCTTGTGAGTACAATAAATAGAAAATACATCAATTATTTTATATTAGTGTTATTTTATAATACATTAAAAAAAAAATCAAATCAAATCAAATATTTGTTTTAACTTAAAAAAGTTAGTATCCGAGCTGCTTTAAAATTTTAACTTGGCTGAATTTGAAAAGACAAGTTGAGATAATTTTGTAATGATTTAAAACAAATGGACTTTTCTAGTGAAATAAATGTAATATTAATTCAGTTCGTACATGAGAAAACATGTTCAATAAGTTTAAGATATTAGGTTGAACCAACAACTCTTCTGTCACACTGACAAACATTTCTAACATTTATTAACTATTAATTAACTCATGATATTAAAGTTTAAATTAGAGTTAAAATAAAGGTCTAATACAGACCTGACACCCGTTCAGTTGTACTTAAGAAAACATGTTCAATGAGACTAAGATATTTGATCGAACAACTGTTCAGTCACACTGACAAACATTCTAAACAAAATTGATTTCCTTGTTGCCTTTTCTCAGTTTGAAAAGTCAATTCTTTTTTTCACAAGACCTTAAATTTATTGAATTAACTACTAAACATCATCATGGTTTGTAGTGTTTCCATTTTTGTGAAAAAAACAACAACCATGGCTTATCTTAAAACAATACTCCACTCAAAAAGGAAGATTCACTCAGTATCTACTCACTCCTGTGCTGATGAGAGGATGGATGAAGATCTCTAGTTAAAACACTCCTGAAGTCTCAGTGGAAAACAGTGTTGCCGCTAAATCCTGTACAATTAGAGTGAATGGTGACCCAGTTTAAAACGTAAAAAAAAGAACACAAATACAAAAGGTCTCCATCCTGCTCCGTGAGCTGCAACATTAAAATTTAACAGCAAAAGACGCCATTTACACCATGTTTTTAGCCGAAATGTCAACTGTAGCCTCTCAGACTCGAGCCGGGTGCACAAGAGATCTCACGATATTTTCACACGTGCATCCATTAAGAGATATACGAAGTCTCGCAATACATTGATGCCATGTTTACATGCTACCTGGGAGGCTACAGTTGACATTTTGGCTAAAAACATGGTGTAAATGGCGTCATTTGCGGTTAAATTTTAATGTTGCGGCTCATGGACGCTTGGATTACACCACACGAGCAGGATGGAGACATTTTGTGTTTGTTTTGTGCTCTTTTTTTTTACATTTTAAACTGGGTCACCATTCACTCTAATTGTACTGGATTTAGCTGCAACACTGTTTTCCACTGTGTTTTGTGAACTGGAGATCTTCACCCATCCTCTCATCGGCACAGGAGTGAGTAGATACTGAGTGAACCTTCCTTTTTGGGTGGAGTATCGCTTTAAAATGTATTAGAGACACACACAACAGGTTTTCATCACATGTGTTTTTTCCAAAATATAAAAAAGGAAGGATCTCAGGAGAGTTTTAACCCTCAAACAATGCATGCTGGGAAGTCTGCTAATATGGTGATCGTGCTTCTTTAGAGACTTAATTTAATGAGTTGATTTAACTCTGTACAGTACATTCATCCATCTGTAGTAGGGGATGCTGTCATGGGGAGGTACAATGAGGGAGGGGCGCTAGGGATTTATTTGTAGAACTCTATGAAACTTTATTTTTGATACTGAACCTGAAAAAACATACTATTGTATAATGTGATATTTAAAAGAGCAAACAGTAGCACAGTAATAAATATATTTATTTATATTAGGAGACTTTATTTTATAATACTAAGCCTGAAAAAAACACACTATTGTATAATGTGATATTTAATAGCGGTGAATAGTGGCACAGCTATAAATATATGTCTATTACTTTATATTAGTAGACTTTTTATCTGTCACTAAGTCTGAAAAGATTTCTCAGTCACAAACTTGAACTCCATCTTGACTCCGCAGTCTAAGCTCTGTCTTCAATGAGATGTGTCTAAATGTGTAAATAAAATAATTTTCCCAGCTTAGCCTCAAAATTAATTGCCTCCAAAGTAAGACAGATAGGTTCAGACAAGCGAAAGTGTGAGATTGCACAGAGTGTCAGTTTATTGGGGTTGATTAACGGATGCATCCAATTTCTTCAAACTTAAGATTCATCTCAGAACATAAACACTTTTTTTTTCCGTTTCCAAGATGGAATTTGCTGTCTGCACAACCATGTAGAACAAATTATTTTGAAAATCCATTAAAGTCGTGAGCACACTGAACTCTGTTCAATTTAGCATAACCCCTAAGTTTACTTTAACTGCAGGAGAGCTCTTAAAGATTCCCTTGTATTCTTATATTCATTCATCAAAACCTCTAGTTTAAAGTGTCAAGTGGCGGCGGCTTGAATGAGCAGTGAAGCTGTTATACCTTTTTTTCTCTTTGTAAGTGCCAGCACAGCACATTAGGTCCCTGGTTCAGTCATAACTCTATTGTAACAATTGTTGCATTAAGCTATGGAGATTAGAAAGGAGACATTAGTAGCAGTATTTTAAATAAAGGTTTCGACTATAATGTGACCATGTTTTTGAACTGAGTTAACTGTAGCTGATAAAGTGAAGACATATCCATTGGTGCATGAGAAACAACACGAACAAAGTGATTATTCAACACTACTCCTACATTTAATAGACCTTTTTTTTTCTTTACAGCAGACACATTCAACCTGTTTAAACTTTTCATATTATAGTAGATAAAGGAATACATGTAATCAATAGCATTAACAATTACTATATTCAATACTGATGCCCTAGCAAGCTAGTTCGGTGAGACAATATGCATAATGCCAGAGCCCAAGAAGTAAAACACTTAAAAGTTATGCAGGTATTGTGAATATTAGCCTATTAAAAACTCTCCAGTAGTCTAGTTCAACTTCTTGAAATGACAAAAATTAAGTTGGTAAAAGTGCACACGTTTTATTTTATTTGTTTAATATTTGTTCAGTTTAATTATTATTACCAAGTGCACACATTTTATATCACAAATATGTAATAATGTATTAATGACTAACATTGAAGCCATGTGGTTATTCAATTTCAGACATGTCAGAGATGCATGCTGAATGCATCAGTGCTGCACTGCATGCATTGAAATATGCAAAACACTCTTCTAATGTTGAAATGTGTTAGAACATGCATTATTATAGGATGCTATAAAGTATAGTGCTGTCAATCGATTAAAATATTTAATCGCGATTAATCTCATGAATGTCATAGTTAACTCGCGATTAA